>JANHFL010001690.1:73242-84584 GCA_032468155.1 Oxyrhabdium leporinum | reverse complement strand
TGTTGGGGGCAATATGCTGACTCTGTAAACTGCTTAGAGAGGGCTGTAAAGCACTGTGAAGCGGTATATAAGTCTAAAAGCTATTGCTATTGCAATTTGAGTCATGGTGCGACAAATGCTTAGATTTACCTGCAAGTATGCTCATGCTGTTCTATGCGAGTTAGGATCTCCATTCTAGAGATCACCTTACAAGTCAGCATACTGTTGCTAGCACAAATTGCAAGGGGATTACACAATACATTAACATACAAGCAAGTTTACCTTAACCATTTACTCAAATACAAGAAGTTATAATAGAACCATGTGAAAGAAATCATACTGGGAATCAGAGAAAAAAATCCATCCCTGAAAGAGAAGCTTTGAATCAGTTTCCTTAATAGAATGGAAAGTGTTTATATAATATAACCTTAACCAGGTCAGTTAAAGGCCAGTACCTGCTCTTATGCAAGATGTTACTTTTGGTTAATGTTAACCTTTATTACTTTTCTTTTCTGACTTAGCTCATTGTTCAATCCATTAATATTTTGTTAATTTATGGTTTAATGTATTATGCCATCATCTGATTAAATGTGCTTTCCATAATGCTTTATTTAAAGAAGGCAGTGATCTCTAGACATGTATGTTAATCTTGCAATTATTTAATATATGCCTGTTGGATTTAACCAAAAGTCTTAAAATTTACAATTTCCCAGTTGGATGACTATATAAATCATACACATAAATGTATACATAAATATATCAAAAAAAGGTGGAACATTTCAAGTTGTCCAAAATTGTTCAGGCTTTCTAGATGGCAAACAAGACAAAGAGGAAAGCCAAGGAGAAAAGGGAACTTCTATTTTCTTGTGATGAAGTTTAGGAGTACCATTAGCAGGCCAAATAGTGAATTAAAAATATTTTATAAATATTAAATTTCCATTACTTTATTAATTTACAATGGCGGGATGCAGACAATTGTGCAAACTGAGTTCTGCGGTTCAACAATGTTTCATTTTGTATCTCGCCAATTGTACACTCAAGCACAATTGTACTACCTTTTCTTTTTTCAGTTCAGCTGGGATTTGCTGAAATGGTTGATGAGATAATATGAAGATGATATGCCAATAAAAAAATAGACTCAGAAACAGGCTCTGACGTACATCCCTTGGTTGCGGTATGAATAAGGATAGCTATATAAAGAGCATATGAATCTCTAACAAAGCAGGTGCTGCTTTCTTTTCAGCCCTGTTTCCTGAGAAAGAAAACAAAGGAGAAAGTAAAAACTAAGCAATGCAATCTCATTTCTTCCAACAGTACAAATCTCTTATTGTAACATTCTTTACCCAGCATTGAAGGGTGTAAGGCCGCATCAAATAGAGAAACCCTTTTTCACTGCATAAGAATTTGCATAAATTCATGGCATTATCAAATCTAACATTCAAACCAGTATTTTCCCTTCCTATACATAAATTGTATCCTGGTATCTAGAAAAAGCCTTGCAAATATCCAGCTAAAATATGTTCTTCCAAAATAAAAATGATGACACAAACCTTGATCAGCTCATAAAATATCCATCAAAATTTCACCCGTCTGGAGGAGTTTGATATAAATGAAGACATAATAAAAATATAAAATCATATGTGGTTTTGCCGTAGGCTTATATTTTTGTCTCCCCAGTTTTTCCTGTTTGAAATGTTTTTTGCCTTGTCCATTCTCATGCAAAAAAAGCATTATCTATTTCCAATCATCACCCTCCATTATGGTAAAAGAACATTTTTCATTTTTTTATTACAATCATCCTGAAGGCAGGAAGAATGAGCACCTTGAACATACTGTAAAGATTTAAAATTCATTTTGTGTGCATCAATCATTTTGTGAGTTACATATATCAACAGCCTCAAAGTAATGTTAAGAATATGAACCAACTACTGTATTCCACTGGTCTTATTGGAAATATGTCAGATAGAAAGTATATTTTGAATTCCAAGTATAGATTGTTTAAGTATAAACTGTAGGCTTAGGGTAACAGGACTGTAATATAAATTAGTTCACATATTACATACAGTGTTAGTGCTATTTCTATTGGAACATTTGATATATATTTTACTAATTAATCAATAAGTAGCAGTCTTAATTTCAGCTTTTATAATTAGTCATGTATTCATTTATTTGAATAAGTCATGTATTCGTTTGAATAGGCCATGTAGTCACGTATTCATTTATTTGTGTCTGGCATCTTTTTAAGAAATACAATTACACTTCAGCCTGAGTCATGTATATTTTTCACCATATATTTTTGTCTGTGAATTGGAAGAACAATAATTTAATCAATATTACTTCTTTACATATATTTTTAAACAATCTGGATAGAAAGGTGTTTTTTTCCTGGATTGAACATTTATTGTATCCAAATCAATTAGTTTGGACAAAATATTTTGGAGAGAATAAGCAAATATAATTGTTCATGTTGTACAGAATATGGATAGGGAGGTTTTTTGTTGTTGTTGTTCCTCTTATAATATTAGAAGTCAGAATTATCCAATATCACTGTATAGAGGAATACTCAACCAGGGGAAGGGGGATTCTTTATTCCCTAGCATGTCATTAAATAAAAAAAATATGTTACCACAAGATTTGGTACCCACTGACTTGGTTGTCTTTCCAAACAGATTACACCAATATTTCTCAATATGGCTACTTAAAAATGGATGGATTTCAACTCTCACATTCCCCAGCCATTCATGCTGACTGGGTAATACTGGGAGCTGAAATCCACATATCTTCAAATCACCAAGGTCACTGGATTCAACAAATATAAGGAGGATCAGAATATTAATCATGATGTATATATGTAATATTTTTATAATGAAAGTCAGTACAATTCATAATGCCAATTGCTGAGGCATTTTTCATCCTTGTGGGTTCCCTGTAACTGCTGCGGTAGGTAGGAGCAGAGTACAAGATTAGATTGGCCTTTGGTTGATCTATCACTATTCATATTAAGTTCTTATAGTCTTCATTTAAAGAACATTGTGTAAGAAAATTTCAGGCCACTTCCCCCCCCCCAAAAAAAAAATCATATCTGAAAAGTCAACTGATCTTGAAAGTGTAACTCCCTAGAAGCGCTTTCTGGAAGTCACTGCAATGAAGGGACAAAACAAAAAATGTCTTGTGTGTGTGTGAGAGAAAGAGACAGAGACAGAGACAGAGACAGAGAGAAGCTCCATTGTGGTCACTGGGTTTGAGAATTACAATCTTGGGCCCTTTGCCCATTTTTTAGTTTAAAGGCTTTTACATATTTTTGAATCTGCAGAAACAACCCCAGAATAGCATTTGCTGCCTCCATTGCTGATTTCCGTCTTGCCTCTATGAGTTGTTTTAAGACACCACTGGCCAATTAGCTTCCCTCCAGTAATGAATGACAAAGCCTAACAGACTGTATGCATATGAGATGCATATACCTGAGAACAGTGGCCTTCTGGGAAACAGCTGTAGTACTACTGATATAAGCCCATTACAGTGTATTTTTAAGTCAGGGTTGCCATGTGAGAAGTTCATGGGTGTATCTTCCACTTGCGGAATTTACATTTAAGTGACAGAAAATCTGCCTTTTTTTTAACCAAGTTGGTGTCAATTTTACTAGCACTACCTCAAAAAGAAATCATTGTCCATGAAGAATTGTATTACCTTTGAGGAATAATTGTATTACAAAGATTTCTGATGTATCACTTGGAAATGCCTTCTCAAAACATGGTGAGACTCAAGTTCTCTCTGTCCCAAATACGATCAAATCTTTCAGATTATTGAATATAGCCTGTATCCTCTTTCTTCCTAAAAAAAAACCAAAAGAACCCCAAATCTTATTTATCTAACTTTTATCTTTGCCATTTGTAATGTTCTCAAATTTCCCATTTTTTTCTAACCTTTTTGTTTCCAGAGGAAACTTTTGAAGGAGTAGAATCTTCATGTCATTCAGAGTCCACCAGAGTTGGGCAGCCACTATGATGATGATGATGATGATGATGATGATGATGATGATGATGATGATGATGATGATGATGATGATGATGATGATGATGACGACGACGACGACAACTGAGTTTTACCCCATTTTACAATCTTTCTTGCCACAATGGTTAAGTGAATCACTGCAGTGGTTAAGTTAGTAACACAGTTGCTAAGTGAATCTGCCTTTCCCCATTGACTTCTCTCGTCAGAAAGTAGCAAAAGGTGATCACATGACCGCTGGACACAGCAACCATCATAAATATGAGTCAATTGCTAAGCATTTGGTTTTTGATCATGTGACCATGAGGTTGCCACAATGGTTGTGTGAGAAATAATCATAAGTCACTTTTCTTAGTGCTATTGTAAGTTTGGACGGTCAGTATACAAACCGTTGTAAGTTACAATTGTTGTAACTGTTGTAGCCCTTATGCAACAATATACAATAAGACTTCTTCCTGAAATCTTGGCCCACAGGATAGACATTTATGGGCAAGGCTGAGTTGTCCAACCTCTTATTTTCAAGTTCTGTTCAACTGAGTTGGAAATACAACTTCTGAAATTACTTCCCAGCTCATTTAAAGGATGTTTGATTTGGAAGCATATTGGCATGATTCTCCATCCTTTGATAGATCTTTTCCTATTAATGAATGATAGTGCTGTCCACCCATCCTTGAGTCAACACAAAATATGCTGTCCCCTTTATCATCCTTATATGTCTCAATTGTAACTCTTCTGAGTTATTAGAAAACAATTTATCCTGATTACAGGTATAATGATTGGCTTTTCTCCTCTGGCCTTTTTCCCTTCTCTTTCATCCTGTTACCAGCTAGGAGAGAAAACATTCAACAATCAGGGCACTGCAGCACAGATGGAATCAGCTTGACTTCTACATGAGAATCTCTAAACAGGTTTGTTTGTTCTCCTTCCACACACCATTTGTGGCTCCCCCGTATTAAAATGGTCTGAAATAAAGAAATACACATGAAGATACTAGGACAGAAAGACCCTAGCACCAAAATAGCCCTAGAGAAGATGGAGATGGTCCAACCATGAATGTAAATCTAACTGTGTTCTGTAGAAAAGAAGATGCGGATCTGGACATCTGCTGGCTAACCACAATCCTTAGTTCAGAGCTTGTCTGAGAAGTGTTGTTGTTTTTTAAAGACCTTAGGTGATAATGTGTTAATCAGCCACTCATTATCCTCAGGTTATTCTCTTCATGGTTACCATACATTTTGTTACCATACATTTTCAGTTCTGACAATACTGTCAGTGATTCCAGAAAGACTTTTCCTCTATAAAATAAGGTGCTACTGGTAAAAATCCCTAGAGAGGGTGGGAAGAAAGATCTGTGTTACCTTTAAGTAATCAGTTGTATTAGATCGCAATCTCATGGGAATTTAGTAATAAAGTAGACTTGATTCAGGGAAGTTTCTCACATAATAAAATTCAAGTCACCATCATAAGCTGCAAAAATCCAGACAGCCAGAGGGTAGAGGGTAAACAGAGAAAACAATATCTCTATGCAGCCATACAATAGTTGCTCGGATTTTGGAGCCCTTAATAAAAAGGTTAGTTTTAAGAGTGCCTCAAATTTCTTTGTGGGTTTGATATAAAAGATGAAAAATGTATTTCTTTGAAGACAAGGGAGAAAAGGTACTTAACCCATTAAAGAAATGACTAGAGGAAATCAGAGTAGAAAATGCTCACATCACAGCCTAAATTTTGTTTTTATTTTTAAATAGTTGTATGATAGAGATGTTCAAAAAAAATACAAATTCTAATATCTTTAGCACTCTTGGTAATTTTTCCACAACTACTGGGCCAGTTTCTGTCCTGTTACTGCATACTTCATCGCTTTTGACATTTTCTTCTTTCACCAAAAGGGCTAATTCTCAATCCAAACTCAGCAGAAAGAATTGACTGTTTAGGATTATTGAACCCAACAGTCGTGGATTCAGCCGATTCCTTAAATTAATGTTCTGGAATTAGACTAGTACTTTTGAAGCATTGTCTTCAGCAGAAATGCCAAACCTCTTAGACTGTGAATCTCTTGAGGTTCTTTTGCACACAAGAATCAAACCCCTTTACCCCTCCCAAAAAAAAAGGTTTTTTTTCCCCACCACCAGTTGCCACTCTTTTTAAGTGATGCAAAGTGATGTGCCACAACATAGGTTACGATCTTATACTTGTTTCTCTAGAAGTAAACCCTACTAATTTAAGTGGATTTACTTCTGAGTAAGCATTTACAGGAATGTCCTTTAGAAAATTGTTTGTGTCTTAATTAGGGATGAAATAAGAAACATCCAAAGAGAGGACATAGATTCGATCCCTGCTTACTTTCAAGTTTCATTTATTATAAATTCAGCGTTTGTTGCTGCTGCTGCTGCAAGCAGGAGCAACAAAGTACTACAAAGTTCACTGCAATTAAGTCCTACTTCTTCGAGATGGAATGCTTCTTAAATGTCCAGTAGGACTGTTGACTCCGTGTCAGCAGCCCTGTGAGTACTTGCTCAAAAGCCAGCGGGACTTTCAAGCAAGCAGAGTTCGAACATTTCGCTCCTTGTCGTGGATTCGACTGCGCTGCAGTTCACAGGGCTGTAATAAGAGACGGGATTCCGAAGCGTTCCTCTGCGGGTAGTTCCAGCGTCTTTCAAAGCAAACCGAGACTGATTTTGGTTTCTCCTGAAAACAAATTGATCCGAACTATTTCTGAACTCCAGAAAGGAAGGAACGCATCGGGATAGCGGAAGAGCCGTTAGGATTTAACCCAGTCCAAAGTGTCCCTTTTCAAACGTCCCTTGATCTTAATAGCTGGGTTTAGGTTAAGCTGGTTCCTTCCGTTTCACAGCAGTCCCAAATATGAAGAGAACACAAACCTTTTGAGACACGTCAAGAAAAGGTATTCCGGGGTTCATGGAGCCTAGGTTTGTTACTCCGACAATAGGATTCGCTCCAATCAAAGCAACACTTGACGCGTCGGTGATAACAGCCTAATAACGTCTTATTCCCGATGGGGAATCAAGTCCGCTGGGTCAGGTGAGTTACTCTTGGGTGAATGGACCTGGGATTATGCTGTGACCTTGGCATTCGCGTCGTAAACACACTGAACTAAAACGAAGCACTGCTTACTGCCCAAGTCAGTGTTACGTCAAAACAGAGTGGTGGCGTGCACATACGTACAGGTGTGTGTTATATTATTCATACGCGAGTGTTTTGCTGTTTAGGTTGTTAATTATTAAGACATTTTATGTTGCAGGTTTTCTTTCTTCAAAACTTTATAATCGTCCCGCAAAGCTGCTCGGTTCTGAGCCGATTGCCATACCAACAACGTTCCGTTCTTCGTAGGTTGAGTTCGCCCGGCGGCTTTCCCACGCGTTACTTAAACCGCTTCCTGGTTTGCGGTTCATGGAGACATGCCAACCTAGACGGACTTGGGCGTGAAGAAAGACTGCAAGGTTCTCAGTCCGAGGTTCCCCTCGCCGCCAAGTCACCCTTCTTGGGTGGAGCCCCGCTTCCAATAGACTAGCAGGGGTAGGAATTAATGGCGTTGTCTTCCAATGGGTTTGAGAAGCATCAGATGGAGGAAAGGCTGCGAGAAGGGCGCTTGAGTGGCCAAATGAAACGGTGGATAATGAGGAAGGGGTTATTGAAAAAATACAAAGGAGTTGTGAGGCGGAGCGGGCAGGACAGGGCAGGGTAGAATGCAAGAGTGAATGGGACTACTTCTTCCCTGGATCTACTTTTTCTTCTCGAGAAGTCAGACAGAGCAGAAGAACAAAACCTTGGTAATCCTGCGAACCAAAGGCTGCATCATGTTTTCGGAGTTTTGGGATGGGTGGTGGTGGGGGTGTGTGATTCAGAAGCCACCAGAATCGGGTCCTGCTCGATTTCTGGAATTTGTCTAGATGCTCCATGCATCCCTCATTTTTCAGGTCGTTCTAGATTCCATCTTTCCCCCTCCCCGTGAAATCTTGAATCTGTTTACCTTTAGGAAAAAATAACTCGTGTCCCAAGCTACTGGTATATTATTTTTTATATGTGCCCCAATTTTTCTCAACCTCACAGACATCAAGGTTAACTTGGACTTCAGCTGTCATGATAACCAGCTACGATTCCTTCGGCCAAGTTGTCAAGAAATTATGGGGATTGTGCCACAAGTTTGAAGTATACTGGTATATACACACACGTGTCCTTCCTACCGGATACATTGACAGATCAGGCTGATTTAAGTCATTGGGCACTACAACCCAAGATCGACAGTCACAGTCAACTTGGGAGTCACATTGGGTTATAATGAACATGACCATGGGGTCCGAAGGGGAGTCCAAGGGAAGCGTGGCTAGGATTGCTCCCTAAACAGAGGGCCAAGGAGCTTCGGAATGACCGGGCCCATTGATCCTTCCTTTTCTGTATGTGTGAACGGCGGCAGAAGATGCTAGGTGGGTGTTTTGGTAAGCTTCCTCCCGCGGCAGGCCTGAAGAACTTTGACCCCGGAGGTAATGTGCAGGAAAACCTCTCGCAAGCACGAGAAAGCAGACTTATTTGGTAAATGATACAACACGGCCGGTTGTTAGGAAATGCCGGTCACGCCTTCCCCTAAGTGTGAACGATCAAAGCGGCTAACCCTGGAAGTGAAAGAGGGAGCCCTGGGTTCTGCGCGGGCTACTCAAGAGCAGAGATTTCGACAGCGCCCGACTTGGTTGTCCCCGAACCAGCATTGTTTCACCGTGGTTTATTGAAATAATCACGAGGTTTGAATCCACACGATACGCTGAATCGTGATGCGGTTATTGGATTTTGGCTTTGCCTGCCTTGTGACGCGGGCTACTGCCGAAGCGCGCTGGGATTTGCTAGAAATCGCCCTTTATCCCGATCGCCACGCGATCGCTATCGATTCCCCCGGGATCCTTTCAACGAAAACTGGTTACTGTGAACTGAATTGCAGCCCGATCTTATGCTGTGGATCTGATTGAGCGCTGCAGCGCTGCCCTAACCCTAAACTGCCAGGCAAAATACGTCCCATCAAACGTTGGAGAAAGCGAATTCGGCTTTCGATCATATTTTTGCTCTTATGCTCCACTTCTACTGGGGATGATATCGAGGCAGAGGGATTTAGTGATGAGGAAGATCCCTAGGGATCGCATTTATAACGGGTTTGTGGGACATCTTTCTGCAGAATCAATAGAGCCTGATTGTTTCATTCAGTGTAATTAGCCTCAACAAATGTGGAAGTAAAATAAACTATTTACACACCCACCCACTCCACCCACCCCAGGAAAGATTATTTTAACAGAAAGAAGCTCTTGGGTTTTCTAACTTTTGAACATCTTCAACCAGAAGGAATACAAGTGAACCCTACAGTATAATTAGATTCAGCCCTAAGTTTGCGATCCTAAGTATCAGAAAGAAATTATCAAGGAAACCTATGGATTTATTTTCTGGAATTGAGACTTCTAGGATTGCATTGTGCTTTTAAAAATGCGTGAAGAACTGTTGAACCCTGCTGTAAAATAGCATAGACCTTTTTTTTCTGTGGAGATAAAAACATCAACCAAAGAAATCGGGAAGAAAGCCACATTTTGAAAATCAGGAATATATAAAGATATGCGGGGATGAAGGGCCGACTGCCTTTGACAGATTTGGTTGCTCTCTAAAGTTTGCAGAAAGTAATACCGGTATGTAAGTAACACACACTTAAACACACAGAAAGCAGGAATCTCAAGAAGATAAAAGAAGGGGGAAATAAATTTGAAAAGGTAGAATGGCACTATTGATTTAATAGGATCAGGAACAAAAGTTGTGCGAAACCATCAATTAAAATTTTACTTTCTCATTTTTTTCCATTCAATAGATTGCAAAGTGTCTTAATTCACAACTTGGCACTTATTGAAAACTGTGACGTCGACAATGAACAAATAAAAGCGAAGCAAACCTGAGTGGAACAAACTCTCGTGCCGACAACACGGAAATAAAATATCAGCGTTTCTTTCTCCTTGGCCACATTTTTTTTTTCTTTCCCCCTCCTCAATAACTTAAAATACACTAGAAAAAATACGGTCATTATAAATAATTTTTGTTTTGTTTTGTTTTCATGGAGAACAAATAATTTTAAAGCTCTGTTCCTAGCAGAGTTCAACTGGCAAAGAGATTTCTCTCCCCTCTCGGTTTCATTTTCTTGGCAAAAGAGAGCGCGCAGCTCTGGCTTGGAGCGAACGGACGGACCGGCTACTTCGCGGCCGCTCAGATTACCGCTATATATATATATATTTATATTTATATTTCTTCAGAAAAGAAAAAAAATACATTGATATAGATTATGTAACATCACAAGGTTACAAGAATGGATGCACCTTTTATGAGATCGGGTCGAAAGGTTTGACGGAACACTCAACTCACCAATTATTTACCATCGCCGAAATAAATGCTTTTGTGCACCATTTTCTTTTAAAAAATATACTTCGTATCCCCTGCCATTATGAGATGCGGCCTTATGGATAGCTGTGGATACCCTTCCGTCCGTACAGCAGAGAGAGGAGGAAGACACCCAAGGTTACTAGAAATCCGACAGCCAAACAAGCTTCACCAGAAAAATAAGCTATATAGAAATCCCATTGAAATCAATGGGATGCGACCTGCTGGCCACTGATCCTGTTGGTCTCAATGAGAAGTTGTGAAAATGTAGGCAGCCTTGGCATGGGGCTGGGGGTCCGAAATTTATAACGCAAGCGTGCCTTTATTAGAATTTATCTTTTCTAGAACTCTTATAGGAGGCTGGATGTTTGAACCAAAAGCAGGAATGGGGCAAGCAGGTTCCAAGCAATCATGATTCTTGCCATAATTCTTGTCTTTTGGAAAATAAGTGTCATCAATAAAACATATTGCGGAGTTGTCTGCAGAATATGGTCAAAAAAGTCAAAATGGCGACTCGTAAAAGGCCGTTGGGGCTTCGATTGCACCTTCGCTGCCGCCATTTTGACTTTTTTGACCATATACTGCAGACACCCAAGCCAAAGATCAGAGGAGTCTTAAGCGACCAGGGCTAGCGTACTAATCGGGGGCGGGGATGTTTCACACATGGCCCATTGATTTCGATGGGATGGGGGGGGCGACCAAGAGCGCTCCCTTCTCTGCATTGCATTGTGAGGCCTCCCTCCCGGGCTCTCGTAACTCGGCGCGGCGTGCTCCTTTCCCTGACGGATTTCGTTCTCCTCCAAGATTTCGGATGCGATGCAAACAAGGGACGCCAAGAAGTAAATAATAATAATTAACCGAACCCCATGCAGACCCGGAACAGTCCTAGCAAAATATTCCGACTTAAGTTTAGCGTTGGAAGGGGGGAGGGAAGGGAGGGG
>JANHFL010001690.1:61836-73204 GCA_032468155.1 Oxyrhabdium leporinum | reverse complement strand
TCCCGCCATTTGTAACCTTTCCTCCCCATCTCCACTTCTAAGTTTGTAGCTGCTCGAGCTCAAGCTTTATCAGATGCAACGTGAAAGGAGGCCCGCCTCTCTTATCCACTTTTCTCGCATTAAAGTGAACTTCGCAGGAAAAAAAGGGTCCGTTTCAAAACCTGCCCACTTCCCAGCTGCGCGTCTACAGTTCTTCGAACTCTTTCTCGGTAAGCCACGCGCTTCCCTCTCCGTTTTACGAGAGAGTTGCTCGCCCGCCCGTCCTCTTCCTCTTCTTCTCGCTTGATCAACGGGAGCAGAAGGCAAACACTTGCCCCAACTCCCTGGGTCAAAGAAGCAAGCAAGCGGTGTCCTCGGAAGGCTCTCCGGCCCAGCCGCTGCGTCGTCGTGCCCCCGGACCGGGTCTCGGCGGCTGGAGGTTGCCCTCAGTTTGGAAGACGCGCAGGAGCTCGCGGGTTCGGCCATGCTCCGGAGGCGCCGAGGTCGGTCTCGGTCCGAAGGCGGAGCGCGGGAGGGTGGCGGGGGCGTCTGTCCGGAGAGCCTGCCCCCCGGGGGGGCCCCGCGCTGCCTGCGGTGGGATCGCCACGCGCCCCTTGGAGCGGCCCGAAGAGTCACAGGCCCAGCGCGGCCGCGTGCTTTTTAGCTTTGAGTCTGAGGTCCGCGATGCTCGAGTTCTTGCTGGTGGTCTTGGCCGCCGCCGCCGCGGCCACCACCGAAGCGGCCGAGGCAGACTCAGCCGCCAGGGTGGCCAAGGGCAGGCCGAAGGGCGGGGCCGGGAACATCATGTAGGGCGCGTGCGCTGCCAGGTGCGGGTGGAGGTGATGGTGCGCGTGCGCCACGGCGCTGTCCAGCTGCAGCTGTGCCTGCACCTGAAAGGACAAGGGCGTCACGTTGCAATGACTATCCTAAAAGGTGTAACGAGAATGGAGAGAAACAAGAGCGTTAACGGACCGCCCAGGCATCGGGACCCCCTCCCCCGCCCTTCAGCGCGCTCACCCACTTCTCTGGGGGGGAGGGGTAATGTCCTGAGAAAGGGGGGGGGAGACGTTAGCCGACTTAATTGGGGCTTGCTCTGGGTAAACTGTGACCTTCAGCTCCATCAAAAGAACTAGTCTATACCTCAGCATGGGTGAACGCAGCCAGGCGTTTCTGTTTGTTTATTAAACCATGGGTAAGAGTGATGTACGGAACCAGGTTGCCACCTCATTAAGCACTGTTTACAAATTTACGGAGCCAAAGTTCACACCAGGGAAAGCCAAGGCCAAACAAATGATATTGTGGTAATATGTGGCCTGGGACTTCATACAAAAGTGAAGACAGATTCTCTCCGTCTCTCCCCCTCTCCCGGTTTTTGGAAAGAACAAGAGGACAAATTAAAATGAGAGAAATCAATGCCTTTCCTAAATCCCACCTTTTTATCTGTAACTGAAGCAACTGAACAAGTTGTGCAGAGTGCCAAGCTTACATTTTCTGTCAAAGGGTTAATTCCTAAAAATTGTGTTGTGGTGGTGGGTTAAGGGAGTTGAAGTTCAGTTCAGAAGCTTGCCTGGGATTAGCTATCAGGTGGCAAAAGCATAATATATTTCATTGGGAATAAGCCCCATTGAATACAAGCCCTGCTTTTGAGTAATGCATGCATAACATTTATAGGTTGTATTGGTACATCCTCAAAGCTGGAAGAGGCAGCATTTAATGGGGCTTGCTCTTAAGCAGATGCTTTTACAGCTTTGCATCTATCTGTTTTAGCAAACTCTTCAAGCTACTCACAACATGAAACCTCCAAGTCATCACATTTGGAAAAGCACAATAAGAGCACCTGAAGTAAATGGCAAGGTTGCAGAAGTGCTCTCACAGTACTTGGCTGAGTCTCAAAACAGGTACATAACATCCATAACAACAGGTCAAGGCTGTTTTGAGCTTTTGCAGAGCAGGCTCTAAATATTCGAAGACAGGCCCCACCAAAAAACAGATTTCTGTCTAGCTGGAGTAAATGACATGAACAGCTAGTATATAGTCTGTAGACCAGAATGACTATCATCTAGTCAAGGATAAGCCAAGAAGAGAAGGAGGGGAAAGCTCAGCTTTCAGAATAAAAATGGTTAGGGAGTTAAAACATATCTAGTGCCAGGAAATAATATATTCATTTCTTCTTACTGAGGATCATGTATCATGCTAAACCTAAATCCTCATTAGCAAAAACACAATTACTGGCCCATGTAACATCAAATCAAATGAATTTTGTGGCAGCTTTATGTGGCAGTCTGGTTTATGCCACATGCTCCAAACATGTTGACCACAAATTTCATTTTATCCTATTCTAGTATGGGTGAACCAGCTCTTTTGTTTCAAAGCTGTGCGGTACAGAGCCATACCTGAGCCTTGTTTAATATTATGCTTAGTGGTGGGTGGGGTTTGGGGGTAGATGTTAAGAAAGCTTTAAATGTTTTTTTTTTGTGGGGGGGTATATTATTCTGTCTTATTATCCAAGATGCAGGATGGACACAGGAACACTGACTGCCTGAACTCAGAAATGCATTGCTTCATTGATTGGTTTCTTCTGCTGATGGGTTTGCTGCATCTTGCATTGATTGACTGGTCTGTCTGCTTATATATGTTCATTACACATATTAAGCACAAAAATGTTGGTTTAGAGCTTCCGGTACTGTTACTGTTTTATTCCTGTGGCAGCTGCCAAATGTTATATGTGCTACTTAGCTAACCATAAGGAGTGAAAGTAAATTGGCTAAAATGTAGTTAATTTTCTTCCTAGCTATTAAACCTTAAGCTTCTGGTTCTAATAAATGTGCTTGATTAGTATTATGACTGAATTTGTTTTTTCAAAGTACGTTTGTTTAATATGGGAAATTCTACATGTGTCCTGCTAATTCTTAATTCATACATATTATGGCAATATTTAGGCAATATTATTGAGTACTGCAACCCTAAAGAGCATCAAGCAGGTAGGTGCAAGTCCCAACACTGTATTTTTAATCTCTTGCCTTTTCTCGGAGTTCTCTAAAGGCTGTAGATATTTACGTTCTCAGTCATCATTTTGCCTGAATTTTGTAAAAGTATGATTTACACAGATTCTAACCATAAATGTTTGAAGCTTTAAAGAGGTTTGCTGTGTTGTTATGAATATCATGGATACCAACCACCTTTTTTTTGGGGGGGGGGGTAGTTCTTCTTTCTGATGCATTTAAGAACATTTAATCCTATACAAAAGGCCTGAAAGTAAAAATCTTTATATATTCAATAAAACAATTAAAAAGCATTGAATTTCATGTATATTGAGATAAGGCTGTTTTTTCTAACTTTGTACTGACTGGTCTGTTCAATCTACAACTAGCAGAATTCCCACCAGGATTGGGCTGCTTGTGCTGATTGAGAATTCTGGGAAATGTAGCCCAAACACATTTAGAGGGTGCCAGGTTAGGAAAGGCTGAACAAAGGTTTGAAAAGAATGATCTGTCCACAATTATTTAATGGGTGGGCACCATCCAGAGTATACCATTACTAGCAGCAAACCTGGGGAAGACAACTTTCATTTGGACTGAGCACAAGTCATTAAAAACCTTCTGGCTTTATGGCTCCAAGATGTATTTCTAAATCCCCTTGAAATCAACTAGAGTTATTTCCAAGTAATGGCCATGATTTAGAGACAGAAGCCCCAGAAATCAACGTCTTAAGATGATCAACTAGGCTGGGCAAGAGCCCAACATGTTTAGAAAGGGGGTTGTCAGGCTTGCCTTCATTGACCAATCCTAGATTGTTTAAAAAGGATTTACCAAGGAAAAAAAGAGAGTACATGGGCTTTTAAAAAGCACACCAAACACCATTTTCAGTAGACAACAAGAATATAAATTAAACTATTTAAAATAGAAATCTATTTGTAGAATTATGTCAGTTGTGATTATTTTTTGGTTTAATCTTGTGAAGATCATTCTACCAAAATTAGGATATGTGTATTCAGTCTTGATGCCTATCCTTGTGTCCAATGAGAATAGCAAAACTCAATTCTTTGGAGTGAGCACTCTGTGACTGCATCAAGGGTTCCCTTTCTAATTGGCCTTACTAGCTTCACTACATAAAATTCATGGGACTTTATGTGATTAAACATGCCCGGTTCACACAGAGATTGTTCCTTTCAGTAGTTATCTGCAAGTAAAACTTCATTAAACAGATAATGCAATCTTCTCCAGGTAATATGGATAAAAATGGTCTTGGACCTCAGGCTTATGTCCTGAATGAACTTGCCAAATTGGGCTTCACAATTTTGGCATCTTTCCAGATCCCTGATTGCTCTATTCCAGTCCAGTACCCCGGTTCCTTGAGATTACAGCCATAAGAACTGGATCCTAGCAAAATCAACACGGGGAGAAAAGCTTTCTTTTCTTTTTCTTTTCCTCATTCCAAGAGCTTTCCACAGCAAACCTGAGTACCCTGGCAGGGCGATTAAATGATGATTGTTTCAATGCAGTCATGCAGAAGGTTGGAATGATCTGCAGATCTTCCACGAATGCAAGGAAGACTACACCTCTCTCTTCCCCCTGCAGAAGGAAATTGCTGGCATTTTCTTTCAGCAGAAAAAAAAGTGTCCAGGGCTTCTGTCTCCAAAGAGCAAGATGGAGAGAACTACAGGAAAGGAATGGGAGCTACTGGTGGCCCCTTGGTCTCAAGAGATGCCCATGGCTGGCCCTTCTACTTGCCTGCTGGAAAGGCATCCGCAAAGCACCAACATTCACGTAGGGAGCAACTCGGCATGCTTCAAACTGGCTTGCTGCTCCAATGAGGACCCCTGAAACAAACAAGAATTGAATCAAGGTCCACTTTTATTCTCAGAGTCTCCCAGCCATAATAGGGAGAGAGAAGCAGAACTTGAAGATATTAAGCTAAAATGATTAGTGCCTGCATTTAGGCCATTTGGGCTAAGGTGCAAGACAAAAAGGGCTTTTTCTGATTGCCTCCATCCCCACAGTCCTGGACAAATAACTTCCCTGCTCCTCTTGATGCTGTCCCAAGTGGCACTATCCTATGTACTTTTGGACTAAAGGAAGTCCCCTTGTATCCCATGAAATCAGGCTGATAAATGTGCAGAAAGCTGCAATGTTAGGAAAGTTCAATAGTGATTATAGCACCCAAACCAGGCAAGGCACTCAAGAGCTCAGTAATTAAAGGCATGTCTATAATAAAAGCCCCTTTGGCTCCATTTCACATATGTACCTTTATGGAGCTGGTTTTCTTGCTTTCTGCATTTAGCTCTTCTGTTCTGAAACCAGACCTGGGCAGACAAACAGGGAGAAAAGCAAACAAGTCAATATAAAGCCACAACTATATATATATATATTAAGTGATCTCTCTGATGCCATGTTTATTACAGGAAAGCTGAATTTTGTAAGCGGAGATTCTTCTTCCCTTCCTCTTTGCTATGCCTAGCCCTTTTCCATCTAAATCTGGTCTCTAGAGAACTTTCAGATCTTTTCCCTGGCTGCACACTGCAATTAAATGTACAACTTTGGACTCTATTCAGGCTGCCCCATCTAACAGTAAATCCCATGAAACACAGCTGCATTCCTTTTTGAATCAGCCTGGGTATGATTGCATCACAAGGATCACCAGTCAACTGTAACATCTTGTCTTACAAATGTTGGAAGTACAGCAAATATTTCTGAATCTCCAAGTTCCACAGGGTAGAATGAGGCACAGAATAGATTCTGTAATGTGTATCAAAGTTCAGTTGTTGCTATTGTCCCAAAAGTTGGAAAGGCACAGTTCTCGCTCTTACAGTCCAAAGTTTGGAGTGTTTCTGTTCTATATTTAAACAATGATCTAGAGAGAAAATGCCATTTACATGTTCATTTTTGAGAAGCTTATCTCAATTTCAGACATTGCAGTTATCAAATATTTGCATTATGCACATTACACATTTTAGTAACTTATTTAAGAAATAGTACAATAGAAGATATGTCACACGCATGCTAAACATTGTAAAATGCATCAATAAACTGTTTTGTAATCACACACACAGTTTACGTGACTTTCTTAATAAATCTGAAGCCAGTTGAAATCAAAACTAGTTTTACATTTTCATAGTTCAGTTGAAACTAGGCTTGAATCTTAAGCATAGATGGGGGTAGAAAATATTTCCAATGGTTTGGAAGCAATCCCTATTCTTCAAAAGAAATTTATCCCAAGTAAACGCTGATAGATTGAAATTTTCCTCTGTAAAATCAATGGGTCTTACTTCCCTTCTGAGTGAAATGTATTTCATCGCAGGCCTGCTAAGCACTTTAATGCTGTAACCCAATACAGATTCACTGGGGATTGATCCTATTGTGCTCAGTAAGTCCTGTCTCCTAGTAGATGTGTCTAGATGTCTGCTATAAGTCCTATGATTTTCAACTGGGGGAGAGTGAGGTTTACTTCCTTCAATCAGTTTTCTGGAAGTCCCTCTGTAGTCAATTGGCCTTATTTCTGAGTAAATGTTGTTGGTAATTCTATTAAACATTTACACAAAATGTGGGTGTAAGAGGATGTAAAATGGGTGAACTTAACTGGGTGTCCCCAGTTTATATTTTTGAAAAGAGAGTCTTCCAGAGAAAGCTACTTAAGTTCCAATATGACATTCAGAGGTATATGCTATGGTCAAATATTAAAAATTGGGTTATTATGCAAGATGGATGGAGCAGAAGGGAAATTTCTTTGGACTCTAAAACCAGGGGGGTGCAGAAAGGAAACAGGAAAGCATGGGGTGTTCCTCAAGAGGATGAGTAGGAAACTCTCCAGATTTTAACAAAAGCAACAGAGTCCTGTGATGCTTTCAAGGCTAAGAACGTTATTACGACATAAAATTTCAAGCATCACAAACTATCAAGAGTCTTTGTGCCCTGATAACTATGCTGTAAGTCTTTCAGATGTCATAACACTGTTAAAATCTACAGTAGATAAATGCACTGACCCTCAGTTGAACAATGTAAGCCATGACATTTATTTTTCTTTCCAAATTTAGTGGTGGTAAGAAGAAGAGTTTTGGAATTAAAACAGGACAAAAGGCTGATGGGTTTATCCTAGTGAAAACAAATGTCTAGGCTCAGAATGTGTGACTACATAGTTTTAGAGTCTAAAAGGAAATAAAGTATCCAATACAAGATGGACATTTGTAGTGGGGCCTGATTAGCAGGTTTTTGGATTATCAAAACCTAAATCTAAATCTCTGTCTCCCTGCTCCTTCCTATCCCACAAGTTAGCAAAGGAGAATTACTCTCTCTTGATTTTCCTGCCAGTACAGACTTATCTCTGCAGAGACGTCCCTGCTGAACTTCTGCATTTGCCTGAAGTCTGAAAGTTTGAAATTGGATCAAGGGTTTTGGATAGTTGCACAAAATACATTATATATATTTTATATATATAGGAATGAGCTCATTAAAAGCTAGTTGTATTGTATTGATTAGCTTTCTCTGTAACAAAAACAAAACACCAAAGCATTTAATTACAAACTTTGAGGTGGAGGGTCATAAAAGTGTCATAATAAAGAAGTTGAGAAATGCTCTCTTTCTCTGGAGACTAGCATGCAATACAGAAGCAGAATAATGATCTCATTATTATGATAATCTCATTTGTTCCCATATTAGGAAAAAAAATAGAATATGTGAAAACAGCTTCACAGCAGGCAAGATATCATTTCTGGCTATATTAAAGCAAGAAAAAAAGTTTTAAAAGCATGAAGGAGAATAAAGTTGGAACTTTACCCTTTAACAAATTTGGACTGCCTGATCCTCTGTCTATTCTTCCCCTGCCATCCCACACATACTCCGGGCGAGTTCAAAAGAAGATACTATTAAGATCCATTGAGTTCAGAAAGACTAACATTTGAGCAAAGGCTTAAAAGTGAACTGCCTTGTTTCTTTAGTGAGTTCTACTTTAAATTGGTTGGATTCCAGGCTTTCGTGTATAAAGGGAGAAGGTAAGAAGGTAGGAGTGACCGAAACCTGCTGTCCTTCAAAGGGAAAAGAATCTGGCTGGAGATTTTCTTTGAAAGAGGGAGGAGTGAGTTTGAAAAGAAGTGAGCTGATGTTTGCACACCTAGAACCCACCTTAGGACACATTGAGATGACCCAAATGCTCTAGACCTAACTTTATTCAGGGTAGTGACTATTAGCTTTAAAGAAATAGACATGTAAGCCAACTGTGGGATGGAGGGCTCACTCAGCCTGTGAAAGACACTATTTTGTTTTCAGCAAAAGATTCCAGAGTTCCAGGCTAGCTTTTCCTGGGGCAGCAGCCACTGAGCAAAAACAGCAAAGAGAGCCAGCCTGCCTGCTTCATGAATACAGGTCCCATCTAACTTCATGTGACTTGCATCCAGAGAACACTCTCTGGTTGCTACAGTAAAGCAATTGGATCTTGTGTGCCACTACACAAAGCAGCAAAGCACAAGACTCAATATCTTTACTCAGGAGTAAACCCACCAGCATCTAAGGCCATTGCTTCTGTGTGAACCTGAGCAAGAGTAGGTCTGGAGACTGGGATTTCAGCTTCTAGTTTTCTCACACTAGCTAGCCAGCTCTTATTCCTGCCATCTGCCAAGGAGAACCAGGCAGGAAAGGATGCTTAAAGCCAACTCACAAGCATTTTCTGGGGCCATTTGAAAGGATCCAGACTCTAATCAATGCAAATCTCTGGAAGTTCTTCTCTACGGATTATACCAAGCGCCAGTTATTCTTTTGTTGAGACAACCAAACCTCCCTATTCTGGAATCAAGCAGCCTTTGATTCTTTCCACTTTTCTCTCTCTTTTTTTCCTTTTAGACCTACTACTCAAAATACAGACACCCCATGTTTAGAACTGTGTGTGTTTTAAGTTGCCAGCCAAAAGAGCAGTGGAGATAAATGGAAAATCAGAAAGGAGTAACAAGGGCAAGCAAAGAGAGGGTGTCTCCCCCCCCTCTTCCAACTTTCCCTAGGTTATATCTTTAAAAAACAAAACTCTGTGCTTCTGCACCTCCCCCCCCTCTCNNNNCTACAACTTGACTGTTCAGATTCTGGCTTGATCCAATTACAAGATGCAGAGAAAGCCTTTCAAAACTGCAGCCCGGTTTGGTACAGATGGCAGCCCACGCCGCCAAGATGGAGGGGGAAGGATCAGTTACTCTGCGAACAGCTGCAGATGTTCAAGGCCTGAAATGACTCCTTGGGTTCACACAAAGGAGGGTCCGTTTTCCTGGGGAATCATGGCAGATAAGAGGTGTACAGTTTTCACTGGAACACTGGACAAACGAATCTGGCTTTTGGCTTGCCAGCATCTTCGGAGGGAAGGAGTGAGCTTACAAAACTTTGGCTCAAGGGCCGTTAGGGAAAATTTGGAAGATGAGGAGGAAAAGAGGAGGGGAAAAAATCTCCAAAACAGCTTATTTTTAAAAAAAAAGAAAAGAAAAGAAAAACCCCTTTCACCCTCTAAACTGAGCAATCTGTAAATCTTCCTTTCTGTTCACCTTTCTTGGGTTTTTTTAAAAAATTGCTTACAAGGAAGGAAGCTTTAAATACACTGTAAATACACATCCAATTTCCTGTTTTAGATCATTTTTTTTCTTTTTCTTTTTAAAAGAGATACTCAGCACTCAAAGGAAGGTGTGTGTAGGTCTATTTAGCCTAGTATAACTCTGGTATGACCGTACACATTTTTCCAGGTGGAAGGATTAGACTGATATAATTTAAAACCTGACATGATAGAACTGAAGACATGGGAAAGATCTTATCTGAGTCCCACTGGCAGTGGCTGTCTTCGCACAGACTAAATTGCGTTTGCCGAACCAACATTTACTTGATTTAACCCAGTTGCCTGAGGTCACACACACTAACCCTACTGGTCATTTTCACACATGGAGTCATACCTCAGCTAACGTGATTTTAGCCTAGCCTGCAGTCGGAAGCTCAGCCCAGCATGAAACCGGGTTTGCCTTCCCATCTTGCTCCATCTTCACCTCTCTCACAGACAACCACCTCTGGCTGCATTTGCACCAGCGGTTTACCCTTTCGTCGTTTGTTTTGCTTTGGATCCGCACGTTGTGCAACTCCAGCCAATTGTGGCTTATTCCATAAGCCCGGCACTGAGTAACCCTGAGCCTTGGTAACAGCAGCAGCAACGGTTAGAAAGTGAAGAAGGTGGCTTGTCAGCAGGACGATAGAAGCAAAATTTTCAAAACAATTTCATGCGTTTTTCTTTCGGCAGTCAGGGGAGCAACCTGAATTCATCTCACGCCGGGTGAACCCTAATTTGAATGTCTCCTCCTACGCTCCATCAAACCCGCCGCAAGCAAATTGGGAACTCGGTATTAAGGCCTTTCTCTCTCTCTCTCTCTCCCCCCCCGCCCCCGATTTAAAGAAGAGATCTGAGCTCTGGAAGGCGCCCGGTGGGTTGACGGGGAGCTCGCTTATACCGGCGAATGAGTCTGAGAGGTGTTAAGGGTGGGTGGATTTGACTCGTGAGCGGCGCAGCTACCTTCGTTTCCGTTAGAAACCCGAAAGCTCGCGCCTGCTGGGTCCGCTAAGCGGACGCCCCATCCCGGCAACGGATCTCCCTCCTAGATGAAGCGTCTTTCGAAAGAGCTCAGACACGTGTTCGCCCCTAGGAACCTTTCCAATCTGGAGTGACCAGATTCCCCTTCCGAGGGGAATCCACACCCACTCGCGGAGGGGCTGCTGCTTCCTGACGGAAGGGATCGCGGCTCCTGGCCAAGCAAAGGCTTGCCGGGGAAGGGCGGCCTCTTTTTTGACTGTACAGTTAAACCAGCCGGGATTCAAAAAGGAGCGTCCGCCGACAACTGCAACCCTCGCTCCCAAATGCCACCCCCCCCCCACCCTCCGACGCTGCGGCTCCGGGATGCTTCGGAGGAAAATCACTACCAGCCCAGAGCCCAGAAGCGGCTAGTCGGAGCAAAGCGTCGTTTTTTAATCCCCTTCCCCACACCTTGGCAAGCGGTGGGCCTCACCTGCACCCGGGCTTCCGACAGTCCCAGCCGCTGGCTGAGCTCCTCTCTCATGAAGGCGTCCGGATAGTGGGTCTCGTCAAAAAGCCGCTCCAGCTCGTTCAGCTGCTCCAAGGTGAAATTGGTGCGACTCCTCCGCTGCTTGATTTTCGTCTGCCCTTCGTCTTCCATCGCTTTGGCATCCTCTTTGCGCTCTTTCAGCTCCGGCGAAACTGGGGGACGAGGCGAAAAAGGCGATCAGAGCCGCGTGCCGGACCTTCTCCCCCGGATCATTGGGCCTGCTCTGATCGCCGGGTCTCCCCCACGTGTCTTTTTGCCTTAAGCCGAGGGGGGAGAGGGGAGGGGGAGGGGGAGGATCCGAGATCAATGAACGAGGAACGGTCA
>JANHFL010001690.1:32990-58071 GCA_032468155.1 Oxyrhabdium leporinum | reverse complement strand
TTCCAGATCCGGCTGCCGGGCTTTCTCGCGCGCGCTCTCTCTCGGCCATTAATCCAGGATTGACAACAAGCCCTAATTAATTTAATTAGGCATGGATCCTTCGCTGGTGTCCCGAGTTAGTTAAACGCCGGGGGGGAAGGGGAGGGGCTGAAATGTGGAGTCACCCGGGCGGGTGACTGCCAGAAGTGAAAGAAGAGCGCTTTGGCCAAACGGCTCTTGGAAGCGCTCCAGGCCGACAAGCCAGAGAGTGGCCACCGCTTGCCGGAGGAAGAACTCGCCAACCCCGAGACGGACCATCTCTTGAAACCATACCTGTCTCTCTTGGGTCGGCTCTCCCCCATCCCAATGCCCGGATCCGCGGCTCTTGACCTCGGGAAGAGGCAGAAGAGAGCAGAGCTCGCTGGGGAGAGCCGTCTGTAAGAGAAGCCCCAAAGCAGTGGCTCCCTTGAGAGACGTGCCCCGCGGCTTCAAGGCAGCGAGCTTAAGACGACTGCAACAGTTGTGGCCTATCCGGAGGTCGGCAGTGGTGGAGAGAAGCAAACAAAAGAGGCGCATTTTCTGGCAGAATTAGCCCATCGGGCAACACCGCCCTCCCCCAATTTTGCCCCGTCCAGTCATTGGTACTCCATCCCTTTTACGTGCCACAATTGCAGTTGGGTTCATTCTCCAGGAAGTTCACTGTCTTCGGGTTTTCCACAGTCATTGACACCCGACTGAGCAACCCCGGTCCTTCTCCAGATTGTCACTGCACTAGTTTTACTAGGAAAGAAGTCCAGTTTGTCTCTTTTTGATAATAAAGTGTCATCCAGATCAGGCGTGATGATGCTTGGTGAAGTTCATGAAGTTTTCTTGCCAACAGAAGGCAAGGCAGCCACTGCTATCTTCACAGCATTTTCCCTACTAGCTCCCCTTTTAGCTTATTGCCTTGGGATTCCCTGTTGGCCTTCCACCCAAATACTAACCGGATGTCACTTTGCTTGATCTTGTCGAGGTCTTCTTTTTGCTACTATTTGATTATAGTACCAAATAGTCTCCAGATTGAAAATTCAAGTGGAGTCTAGATTCTCATTTTAGGAACTTTTTAACTGGGAGATGTAAAGGAAAAGCAGTCATATTTTTGACTTGCCAGTGAGGGTAAAGGTTAAAGGGGGAGAAAGTATTATCCCTTGTATAGTTGCAACATGAGTTAATGGGATCATTTGAGAGAATCTGGATTTACCATCCATGAATAGGCAATCATTAGATGCAAGCCCATGTTAATTTTTTTAATAAGAACAAGTGCCCCTGATCCTTTCTTTGTGAAGAAGTAGGGAGAGGTCCGATTCCAAATACTTCCTATGGGGGAGGGATATGAAAGTCTCATGGGAGTAAATTGAAAGCTTCTGAGAATTATATTGCCCAGAAAGGAGAGGGTTTTTTTTCCTTTTTGCATACTCCAGGAATCCTAGGCGCTATTTAAAAGCCTAATTGAAATGCTCATTGCTATTTGGCTCCCCTCCCTTGATTAATATTAGTACATTTTGTTGTTTAATACTCAGAATGCAAAGTTTTCCATTTGGATGGAGTGATTCCAAATATTTTCTACATTATTTTATATTGAGATATATAGTACCCCTTTTCTCAGATAATGTAATATTATAAGCAACATGTATATTATAGGGAATCAATGTATCTAAATGTGTTTTAGATCTAGGAAGTAAAAGTTAAGCTTTTAAATACTTTATTAGAAAATTGTCAGAATATCTTATACTTTTTATGGCTTGCAGTTAAGTCTGCTCTTATTCAGATGAAAGTGGTGATGCAGACTCCTAGAAAACCACAGAATTATGAGTAACGTGTTTTTTAGACTAGACAGAAATTGCTTTTCACTGTACAAGTAAAAAAGAACAATATGAATATAATTCTATTTGGAAAGTAGCAATATTAACTCTGGAATCTTAAAGGCATCTCTTGAAAATCACCATCTATTCAAGTTCAAAGAAATCTTGAGAAATGAATGGGGGCTCCGGATACCAATTCTTATAAAAGCTTTCTATAGTAAATTCTTTTTAAACTAATCCTGGTGTTTCCTTCTTTTTCAGTGACAATGACAGGATTTAATTCAAGTTTCCTACATCTCCAGATAAGCTCTAGTGTACATTCCTTCACTGCATTAAAGAAAATTAATACAGAGAGACAATTTTCCAGTAAAGTGACTCCGACAGTGTCATTTAATTACTGGATGAAAATAAATAGGCTTCTATTTAAAAAACAAAACAAACTATGAATTAATGTGTTAATTTAAAATTATTTTTAAATACATAAAAAAGAAATGGTACAATTTTATACATTTGACTTGGAAATGTGTCCAATGAATTGAAGAGTCTATACAAAAATTGCAGATGTCACATTGGTGAGAGCTAGAAATTTGTTTTACATTAATATAATTGCAAAATAACCTTTCCACTGAGGTTGAACAATTAGGAATTAAAATGGAAATGCTTCCAATCTATCCATCAGTCAAATATACGTAGTAGTAGTAGTAGTAGTTTTGACTTGGACATTAAGGTGTAAAAACTGATATCCAATTTAGTAATCAATTGTTCTGCTTTTAGTGAGGGCTACTTCAGAGAAGTATGTATACAGGTGTAGCATTATAGTGCAATTTTGGCTATGTTCACCAAGAGTTGACATTTAGTTCCCAGGACTGAGTTATTCCCAGAGAAATGAATATAAGAATGCCACTTGAACCTGAAGCTCTATAACAGTTCCTTATTATGTATCATTGATTTAAATACTTCACTTCTGAGTATACCTATGCAGTGTAAATTAACTATTGTCAAAAACGGAGAGTTTGCTCTTCTGCAAATCCAAATAAGTTGAGTGTGAAATGTACAAATATGGTTAGGATCACAACCAAAATCTGAAAACAGGTTTGTGGTTTTCAAGTGTTTAAACCTGAACTTTGACATTTGAACGTGGATTGGTCTGCCTTTAATGTGGATAGTTTATTTCCAAGATCATAATTAGTGGAAGAAGGTAGTGGTGGACCAAAGAGCAGAAAACCATGACCTCTATTGCCTTCTTGAATAGCATTTCAGCTCCCTATGAATGAACAGCTCTATCTCACATATCCCAAGTCCTGAAGCAACTCAGAGTAAACAAACTCCACGAAACAAAAGCATCTCATTTTTATGCCAAATGGCTGTTGTTGTTTTTTTGAAGTATATGTGTGACAGAAAACAGTGAACTCCTTGAATCGCTCTTGATTTAAATGAAAACCGATAAATTCCATTCTTACCTTCTCCAATGGAGCTGTTAACTTCCCCTCCTTTAGCAATAATCTCAACCAACTTTAACGTAGTCTCCACTGGGAAACTGCTATGCGCCTAAGCTCCAAAAACCCTTCATTTCTACTGTAGAAAAAACTGCAGCATCTTAAAAGCAGTTTGCAGATAAATAATTTCAGTTTTAATCACAGTGCAGTTCATACAGACAGAACTCTGTGATTTATTCGGGATTCCCCCACCCCCACCCCTCTAGATGTGACGCATGTGTGCACAAAAACCGGGCATAAAGAAAGGCCATACAAAAAAACGAAACCGTCAACCGGTGTATACTTTTTTTTTAAAAAAAGCCCTTGATATTGCCGTTAATTAAAATTTTTAAAAAATGTGTTCACGTGAATGCGGTTGTTTGGAGGGGGGGGGGGAAACCAAAACAAAAGAAAAAGCAACGCCGCCGAGCAAAAAGCCGCGCCGCCACTAGCGCAAACGCCGGCCTTTGCAATCGATAACCTCGGCGCTCCTCGCCTGGGCGCCTGAATGGATGAGTGTTGTGATGGCTTAGTAAGGTCTGGCCGGCGGTCTGGTGGAGGAAGGCGCTGAGCTCAAACTACGGAAGCTCGGCAGCGCGGAGGCCTTCAGTCGGCTCCTGAGGTAAATGGGCTCGGGTTGCGGGCCTGGGGGTGGGGGGCGGTTTGCCGTTGGGCTCCGGAAAGAGGCGGAGGGTTCGGAAGCTTTCAAAAAAGCCGCTATAGCGCCTCACATTCTGGTTTTCGGGAATATAGGAGGCAGAATCCGGTCTAGTAGCCCGGGAAGCCCTATAATATAGGCAATGCCCGGAGCCTTGGCGGTTTGTGGACCTTTCCTTCTCCTCGAGCGAGGAAACCCTCTGTTGGGCGGGTGGCGGTATCCACGTCCCGGAGTTTCCTTTGGCTCCCCCGTCTTTTTCCTCCGTCAGCTGAGGCGGTGGAGAGAGTTGCTGGGCAGGGAGGATGCTGCGGTCGCTTCTCTCCGAAGGGTTGGGTATGAAGGATGGCCTGGAGCCGCCTTTGCTTTCAAAGCAGCGATCCGGCCTCAGATATTCGGCCTGAATTGGATTGAAGCCTGTCCCCCCCCCCTCGCCAGAAGTCAACCCAACTCATCCGGGGTTCAGTTTGTGGAAGGGGAGGAACGGTTTGTGTAAGGTCCGTCCTCCTGCCATTTAAACCTTTTGAATAACGACCATCCCTTATGCTGAATCTTTCCATTATTGCATACAATAGTGTCTCTGCAGTTATCCCGTACTATATAAAAACAAAGTTTCATCCCTTTTTTTTATAACAGTTTGTCCATCAATTCCAAAAGAAAGACCTCTGGCCTCAATTTTCTATTAATCTTTAAAATCCACTGAATCAATATATGTATTTGAATCCAAATTTTTTTAGCTTTTTTTACTTGTCCACAAGCTACAGATTATAATATGCATATTTCAATCCATTCAGCCACATATTTTTCCATTGTTCCATCTGTATATTATAACCAAACCGTTTATACCACTTTATTGTACATTCTTTCACTTGTTCTGTTTCAAATTTCAAAAAAAAGTTCATACATTTTAGTAATTGCATATACTTCATTTTCACATATTTCTATTTCATTCTTAGAGTATTGAAAAAGCATAAACTCTTTGTCTGCTTTAAATCTTTCTAATAATTGTAGATACGAAAAACATTGCCAGCCGCTAATTCTTGATATTTTTTTTGTATGCCCCCTTGACAAAATTCTAGTATCTCAATAAGCTACCCATTTGGGTTTGCCTATTATTTCTCATCTATAAAATGTTTCTTGTGCTGATAACCACAAAAGTGTTTTGGGGCACAACTTGGGTTTATATCTATTCCGTATTCTCAATATGGCATGGTCAGCATAATGATTTTTAAAATCCACATTAACTTTGGCTTTGTTGTACCACAAATATCCATGCAAAATATCAGGTTGTGTTGTTCTGAATCTAAGAGCCTTCTATTTCTCAGCAGCACCAACCAAACAAAACCAAACAGCAAGGTGCAAAATACAATCTCAAATCAGGTAGACCCAATCCTCCTCCTTTCTTTTGCACCTGTAACACCTTATACTTAACTTGTGGGTTTTTCCCCCTGCCACACAAATGTAAATTGGTCTATCCATTTTATAAAGTTCCATTGAGCCTAATAGGATTTAAGAGTGTGCAAGCTTACATTCTAAGATCATTTAGTTTAGTTTAAAAAGGTTACATAGAGCATTGTGTCTTCTCCAAAAATGGAAAAGTTTGCATGATTATATTTTGGAGAACAGTGTTACTTACATAGTGACAGTAGATAGTAGATATGGTTTTGGTTTCAATTTTAGACCAGTGAATGGAAATTTTCTATTAATAATACAATACTTTTTAATTTTTACAGTTTTCTACTTTTTGTAAAAACTAGCTTGCTAAAATGGGTCACCATTCATCAGACACTGAAGAAGAGACTAAAAGCAGAAGAAAAAAGAAACATCATAGAAGGTCATCTTCAAGTAGTTCCTCAGATAGTAGAAGTTACAGCCATAAAAAATCAGGAAGAAAATCAAGATCACGGTCTCGAGATGTCCAGTTTCGTTCACATTCATATGAAAAAAGGTAAATATATTACTTCCGTTTTAAAATTGTTGGTAAATGAAACTTAAAATATTCATCAGGTATAGTTCAGTATTTCATCCTATGGTGTGGTCTGCTAAAAATGATGTATATATTGTAGCATTCATATAACTTACTTGCGTCAATTTATATAATTTGCCTAATTAACTTTTTTTAACAAATGGCATCTTTTTAGAGAAAGAACTGAATCCCTACAGCTTGTTCTTGCTTACCACCGCTCATTCAACGATCATTCAAAGTTATGATGTCACTGAATAATAAGACTTACAATCTTATTGTACAATTACAATTACAATTGAAGTTTGGCCATTACAGCATCCCTATGGTCACATGATTGTGATGTAGGTACTTAGCCTTTTGAAAGCCAGAAAGTGCTGGGACGGAATGAGGTTGGGATGGTTGTTTGCATCGGAGAATGACTAAGGGCTTTTGCTTTCTGATAATATAGCTTGCATCTTGCAACAACACCTTTAATTCCTTCAAACAATTCCATCTCTATATCCCAGGTCCCTGGGAAGGACCTGATAGATAAATAGATAAAAAATGTGATATTTAATCTAAATATCTATCTGACTGTGCAATAAATTCTGCAAAGAAGCTGAAGAAACAATGGGCCACCTAATTAGATACTGCAAGAAGATCTCACAAACTGACTACAAACAACAGTATGACAAAGTAGCCACAATGGTGCATTGGAAAATCTGCAAGAAATACTATTTGCTGTAAGCAAGATGTGGCGGGCCCATAAAATAGAGAAAGTAATAGTATCTTTTACACCATCAAACATCAATATCTGCCTATCCCGGGTCTTTGGGAAGGACTTGATAGGAGGAAAGAAATGCCAAATCCAGTTTAAACATCTGATTGACCGTGCAGCCAACTAAAATTTATTAAATTTATATGCTGCCCAACTGCCAGTGACTTTGGGCGCTGTTAAAACATTTAAAAAGAAAACTATGCAAAAACCACAAAAAGCAGCACCCAGAGAAAGGTTCTTGTGGAAAATCTGTAATGTTACTCTAATATAGTAAGAAAATATTTATCATCCAATGTTCTCTAATTTCAGAATGATTTTATCAGTAACAAGATTTTGATTTTATATCCTAGAGTGGTGTGTGTGTATGTGTTTATTTATTTATTGCTAGCCAATTTCCTTTGCTTTAGATTTTATAAAAAATCTATTAATATGCCTGCAGTAGAATATTTCCTTCTATTATACCTCTGATGTTCTAGGAATAAGCAATACATGTACATACTGACTTTGTTATATGCTTCTGCAGTCTGAACAGTATATAGTATATAATTTGGAGGAACAAGGATGCATGCACTCTGAAGCCACATTATATTCTCCATATGAGTCACTGATGAAAGTAGTATGAGTCACAGTGGAGAATAGTTTTATGTTATAAAGTAAAAAAGAGCTTAAATCTTTACAATATTCATTGATTCAGTTTTAATTAGATCTTAAGTTTTTAAATTTGGAGGAAAGGTTTTACTACTAAGTTTTAACAGTTATTAAACTTTTAATGTAATTTTTTCTTTTTCTTTATTAAAAAACTAATATCCATGAAATGTGCATAGTTTCTTTCCACAGAAGTCCATGTTCAACCTGAAAATTTTGTTATCAGTAGCATCTCATTGCCAGTAAGTGGCCAAAAAGATCCCTATATGATACAGACAATACTACATCTCTACATAGTTACTGCAACAGAATATTCTAGTGTTTCAAATATATATTTCTTGAGAATGTATTGATTGGTACAATTTATAGACCGTGCATATCCTTCAAGATTGAGATATATTAAACTAAAAATCTTACATTTGTTTTTGTTTTACTTTTAAGTAGTTTTATATGTTAATTTTGTAGAATAAAATAACTGAACACAGGACAGAATATGTAAAAAATGAGAAAAAGCATCATTTGATGCTCACTTTTGCTCTGTTAATATGTACAGCAAAGTTGCTGTTTTTTCCACTTAGGGTATTTGCAAAGGTCATGGCTTGTTTTGCTGAGTTAGGTTGTGAAGGGGCATATTCAGACCCTTACTGCTTTCTCTGGAGAAACTGCTTACTGCTTTTCTCTGGAGCATCACACAAAGTTTGATGATTTTGTCTGCTTTTAATAATTTTTGCAAATAAAATATATCACATTTAGGCCAGTTTGGATATCAGCACTGAAAACTTTGAATGGTTAGATTAGGTTACTTTCATTTTGTGGCACCCAAGGGCATACAGAAACTGATGAAGACAGTGCATTCTATTGCTTGTCTTCTTGATCCTCTGCACAAGCTTGAAAGGATTGGCTTGGACCCTTGAACTCAGGAGTTATAGACAGGCTTGCAAGTTGCAGTCTGATCTGCCTTGCTAGCTGGGAGGGAAGGAAACTAGAGGGTTGAAAGCTCCAGCTGATTAGCACATGCTGCAGCCAGCCACATCTCTCCCTCGGCTGGATGAGTGACTGTAGGGACCCAGCAGGGCTGAATGGGTGGTGGGTGAGCTCTGTTCTTGCAGTCGGGGATAAAGGTGAATAAGTGTGGGGTGCTGCAGCAGCCATAACTTTGAACGTATCGTAAGTAGTTTTTAGGAGTTCTGTCGTAAGTCCCAACGGTCGCTAAGTGACCAGTTGTAAATCAAACACTACCTGTAAGCTCCTTCTCTAAGTTCACAACATAACTTTCAATTTTTCTATTAGCTATTTTTTCTATTAAATCCATATATCATAAATTCATTTATTCTGTTTAATGCAAAATGTCCATAGGGGCTTCCAGTCAGCATTAGAAGTATTTTACCATATTTACTACAATGACTAACTTAAGTGATTATGCAAAAAAACCCAAAAATGATTCATTGTGAGTTTTCTGCTCATATCTATTTGAGGCGAAGGCATCGATCAAGCAGCAGTTCTTCATATGGGTCCAAAAGAAAACGGAGTCGTAGCCGATCACGAGCACAAGGAAAATCATATCGGTCTCAGAGATCAAGATCAAAGAGCAGATCAAGAAGGTACGACAGTTTTGCCCTGGAAGAACACTTGCCCAGATAAAATGTTTTTCACTTTGCACTCCCAAGTCTTAATATCCATTAATTAGTGATTTTATGTTAACTACAAGATTATAAGTGTAACTGCAAAAAGTTGAAGTATTTTGACTTTTATATACCTTTTATATTGTGGTTTAACTTGGACTTCCTTTGTCTGTATGTACTGTTTAGACTTGATATAAAACCACTTTTGTTAACATCCATTACATAAAGTACATGGTGATAGCATATATAGGAAATATCAGATTAAAAGCTAATCATGTTGCTGGATATTAATTGCTAGAAACTGTGATCATTTGAATATTTTGCTTAAGATAAAGTAAAAAGTACTTACCAGTGCTCATAAGTAATTTACATTAAAAAAATACTTGGAGTTTTGTGTGATATCAATGGAGTTATGAAACTGAAAATATTTTGTGAACCTGAACTCCACAATAAATATATCAAAATAAGAGTATCAAGTAATTCGTATGAATGCTGAAATTATGAAATCATAATCATATGAAATATTGATGTTCTGCAGAATCATGATCTTTATATTATTTCAGAAGAATAGTTAATATATAAAAATAGAAAGCTTTATTTGAAAATATGCATTTTATACAATAATTGGAGATCTGATGTTTTATTTTTGTGGCAATACAAATTTATTAAGTACGTTAAATAAAATAGATTTTTTTAAATATTAATTATGGTGATTGCAGGATGAACCATTTGTTGCAAGAGTGCAGTGATAATGAATACCATAAAGTACTTGAATTTATTTTGTATCATAGGATTGGTGAGATCCAGCTTTTATATTCAGGACTTCAGTATACTGTTTATTAAAAACTTATAATTTTATGAAGAAGAAAAATCAACATAGAGCGCATTCAGATCTTGTGAATGCTTTTAGTTTTATCATTTGGATGAAAATATAATCTTATGGGCTACTCTGGAATTCCAATGATTGCAGCGGTTGCAAACCTCTTTATTCACACCCATAGGTATATAATAGCTATTTTTATTAGGGTGTGGTCTCTCTTGAGACATTGAAATGTAAAAATTTGCAGTATGCATTTCTTCGATTATATGCTACTCAGTTTCCAAAGACTCGGATGAGCTTTTAAATCAGACAAAACACAAAAATTATTATAAAAAGTATAATAAATCAAGAACTTAACAAATGAAACCATGATGCATCACCATTTGAGGGTAGCAAAATACCAGTTTTTTCCCAAATGTTTTTTCTGAAGGGTGCAGATGATTGACTTAGCATATGTTTGCAGTGTTAACACATTTACTGTAATACCACTACAGCATTAAAGAGAAGCAATGTTCTCATACCTCTGTATCTATTATTAGACATTTGCAAATCCTTCAAAAGTGTACTTTGTATGTCCTCCAGCATGTCCCGAAGCACCTTCTTCAAAGGTGCATCTTTGATAATGGGTCTTATTTTTGAGATGAGTGACTCCTGGTAAGAGAGGCACTCATGAGAACTGAGAAGAAAGTGTAAAAGGTGCTTTGTAAATCTGATGTAGAGAGCCTTAAACTGAATATTGGAGAAAGGAAAACAAGAGTTTGGAAAATAGTACAATGCAAAGTACTGAGAATAAGCCTGGGAGTGAAAACAAATACAGGAAAAAATCAAGGTACAAAACTCAGGAATTTTTCTTTGTAAAGCATGCAGGGAAAATAGGAAGAATGAGTCTTAATTCAGGAAGGCAAATACAATTTAACAAGTATTATTGAAGGGAAAAACTGATGAAGGAACACAAAAATTGAGGGATACAACTTAATCAAAATCAATAGGCCAGTCAAAAGGGAAGGAGATACAGGCAGTCCCCAAGTTAAGAACAAGTTTTGTTTGCTAACTCTGTTTTTAACTTCAATTTGTATTTAAGTCAGAGCTTGGATTGCCTATTATTAAAAGTGGTGAACAGCATTGCCCTTCCTTGAGCCAACAAAGTGCTGAAGCTGCACAGTGCTTTCAGGAACCCCTGAAAATAGGCTGTATATTAAAAACATATGAATTCAGCGGTTCCTGAAAGCACTGTGCAGTTTCAGCACTTTCTCAAAGAAAGAGAACACTTTCTGCCATTTTTAGTAATAGGCAGTCTGGTTGTATGTAGGGGTTGTCCTTGAGGTGGACATTCATAACCCAGGGACTGCCTGAAATTTTGAGGCTGCCTGGTTCTATAGTGACTCTGGACAGCTTAAACATAAACATTGAAAGGAAAGTATATGAAAAAAAAGAAAAGACAGTGACAACTAGAAGGCTGGAAACAAAACAACAATCCAAAGAGCAAAATAAATTAACCAAAGGGGCTCTGGATAACACTCTGGATAACAGAATTTTTAACGAGGAGAGAAAAAGTAATAATGGAAGATTTTTATTATCTGGTTGTTGGAAAACCAAGTCAGCTAGGACAGCAAGATCCTACAAATTGCTCTGTGGTCTCACTAATTGTTTCATTTTCCAAAAGCTTGAAAGCGAGACAAGGGGATTGGCTTTCCTAAATATGATCCTAACCGTTAGGGAAGAGCTGGTTGAAGAGCTTGGACAAGAGAAGACTGTGGAGAGACATGATAGTTCTTCAAGTATAATGAACTATTTTAAATAGGCAGACTTGTTGGGAGAGGACAAGAAAAAAGTAGTATAATTATACTGAAGTACATTTTGGTGAGAGGTCAGGAAAAAAACATTGTTATTCATAGCAATTAATTGTATCTATTAGACTGTATATGCATTTGTGGACTATAGTGGCATATAAGCTGGTTGAATAAGTTAATAAGCGGTCATTTTTCAGAATGAACATTAGTAAGTACATAATATCAGTAAAAATTTTGCTGATGTGGAACAAGCCTGGTCTGTAGATGTGGAGTTGAAGACAGTTATTTGTTGTCTTATGTCATTACAAATAGTATAGGTGTATATTTTCAGCAGATACTTTATCTTGTCCACTTGATATTTTCTATGTCAGTTTTTATATTGTGTTTCTCTTAAAAATATGTCTTAACTTATTTGTTTGAACAAAGCTCTAGCTTTATAAAAGCAAAAGAAATTATACATTTGTCAAAATGATGATATGGTCTTTATAGGTTTACTTTTGTTTTGTGCTGTTTTAGGTTAGATAATTTGTCTCCCCATTCTTACATTCAGGTTATATAAATGGCTGGTACATCGATTAACATGTAGTATTAAACACCCAGATTTATCTGCATTTTAGCTATGGTAAATTTAAGATATTCAGACAGTGGAGAAAACAATTTGGGTGTTCACTGAAAAGCGTTTTCTGATGTATATTATTTTACTTAGAGACTGTCACATTTCTAAGACTTGCCTAATTTAAAAAAATAAATATTCCCATGTTCATATTTAGCCATCAATATTTAAAATAAGTTGTGTTTTTTCTCCTAAAAGTAATTTGGGCTACCTTTCTAAATGGAATTTTACTTTTGAGAGAAGGGAATTTCATATTTAAAGAAAAAAAAATGAATTATGTAATCTTTCTATGTTCTCATATCTAGAATTGGCTAAATTTGAGATGGGCAATTTGTGATTCTACAAATGCAGAAAGTTATCTTGTCTTAACAGAGTTTTGTCCAGATAATGGTTTATGCGTTTGAATACAGAACACAGACTCCAGATCACAAAAATCACAAGATTTTTCATTTGGTATGTTTTTAAGGAACTATGTACTGCATTGTCCTATTTTTCTTTCAGAAATCAAGATGATAAATTAAGACTCTTAAACTAGTCTGTTAGACCAGTAAATCATTATCAGAATGTTAACTCTTTTAATTATTATCTTCTGTGCTTTAAGCATTTTTATCCAAAGATGAATGTTTGCACTGCAGTTTTTTTATTCTATTTTAAATGCAATCTGAATCAAGAATGAGGTTCTTTATAATACTATAGATTTACAATTTCAATAAAACAGGGGCGTGCAAATAATGTAAAATCACAAACTAAATTTCAGCAGAACAACCACATTTACATTAAATTAATAATTTTAAAATAGATTTAGTTTGTTTTACTGGCATCTGCTTAATAATGTTTTGTTGTTTGCAATCTTTTTAAACACAATAATTCATCTGAGAAATACAGGCACATTGTCAGCAGAAAAATTGAAAGTAACAGCTTACTTTCTGAAACCACAGATGTAGTGATATAAAAAAAAGTCAGCTGTACAAAATTTAATAAATCATCCTATTTCCTAATTTGATCATATTAGATGCTGATGTGGGAGAAGCATTTCAAATGCCATCTCATTAATATACATCAGTCTGGGGAATGGAATAGAATACTTATGTGGAGATGTCACAGTTAGTGTTTCTTAGTTTACTAAGTGGAACAGGTTGATGTGATACTGAGTGCTATTTGTCAATGTCTTGTTAAAATGGTTTGGGTCGAGTTATGGAGTCCAGAAAGACGGTGGCTGATAAATCAAATGTGGATTGAGTGGACAGGAGGCAGTGATTGATACTCTGACAGGATATGAAGAAAGGAATCTTGATACAAGCATGCACAATATTGAATATGAGAAGGAAAATGACCCTAGAGTATGGATATTATTCAAGGAAATGAGATTAATAATATCAGTTTGAAATTATTGCCATGTGAAGATTAGGATGTGGCAGTTCTGGATAATGTTATGGATTTCTTGGATGGTATTACAATTCTGTATATATTATAGATGCGTATAGTACTGAATTATTCTTGCTAATGTTTTAATTAACTTGTGTTAATTGTGCAAGTTGCATTCTTCATATTCCATGTAAGTTGCATTATTTAATTCTTTGAATTATCAAAGCTTTATTTGAATTAAAGCAACAATGTTGGAGCAATATTTATCTTTTTAAACAGTTTAAGCCCTAGTTATTATAACTTGTATTTAATTGCATACTTTATATACAATATGCTAAAGTTAAAACTTATTTTAGAAAGTTATATTGAAAATATATCAGTGAAAGCATTTGTTTTAATGTATGCAATGAAATAATGTGTTTTCCTATTTGGTTGATAAAACTTGATGACAATTATGTTATTGGATTGCTAGGATGCAGCACAATACATCTATCTTTTGTATCTAAAACCAGTATGTGTTATTATTTTGAAGATTTAGAATTGATGTTCTAAACTCTGTTAAAACATTTTTAAAGACATATGCACAAATGTATCATTCAGAATGTCTATGTGATGGTAACTTATGTGATTATCAGTATGTTCATGATGTGAGGATAGGCATATAATTGTGGGATTGATGTTCATGGCACCTTCCATTATACACTCCAGATTTATGGTATATTTGTCAAGTATTAGGTATTCCCATTCTGATGTATGATATACTCTTAAGTGAGAAGAATATTAGCAAATGAAAAATGGCAAAATCTTTACCTTCCTTCATTTTGCATATTCATTATTAGTTACATGCTAAAGGCAGCCTAAAATGTTTTAACATGACACAAATAGCATAAATCTAAAACTATTTTTATGTAACTAAAATAAATGATTCAAATATTTTCCTATATAGCTGTAGTAATCTTTTTTCAGTTGCACCCTAAACTTTTATGTAATGAGACTGTTGAATTAATTAATGATATTAGATTGCAATTGCCTGCAAATGCTAAACTTGTAGGAGGCGTAAAGCCATTCAGTCATATGTGTAAGATTGGCAACTGACAACACCCCCCCCCTCAATTCAATGCGATAATTATGAGAACATTCCATTATTTTGAAAGGCCTACTGTTACTCTAGTTATTTTAGTAAGTATGGGTTTAATTTTTGAACATCAGATTGAAGAATACTATTAACATGGCAAAAATAATTTATAAGAGAGGAATCAGAACAATGAAGGATGAAAAAGTCAAACCATATATGGAGCAATTTGTGATTTCGTCAAAATTTATGAGTTTCAAACTGTTTTCATTGAGTAGCAATGTTGTGAAATAATAATATGACTAGAACCCAGAAGAAATACGGTATAGATGTGCATTCCAGCCCATATATACATGCGTACATATATACATGCATACATACACACACACACACACACACACACTAATGATAGCCATGTTTCACCTGAATTTAGGAGAGAAGCAATAGATGCCTCTGCCATAGGAAGAATCGGCAGGATGAAAAAAAGCTGACAAAAAACTGTCCAGTATCTAGCTTCTCCACCTTTTTGAACTTAAACTCAATCCTGCAGATTTCCCCTTCTACAATAATTGAGTGCATGTGATATGTTGGTATAGGCATGTTTATATATGCTATGCAGTATGTGCTATATTGTAATAATTGTAAGCTACCTGGAATCATGGACCGAAATAGGCAGCGACAGAAATTGAATAAGAATGAATGAGTGAGTTTGATACCCCTGATCTAGACATTCTGATTTAGACATTCAAATGAACCACTATATATATTTTGCAGTTTGCTAACTATCTAGATTAATGAACAAGGTTGTTACTCTAAACCATGACTGCATTGCCATTAACATAGTTTGACATGTCACCTAAATTGAGCTATTGATTGAAAAGTGATATATATGCATTAGTTAGATTACTGATAATGCATCTTCTGGTATTTCAAAAGTTACCAAATTTCAGAGTAGAATGCAATTATTCAAATAACATATTTTACTTAATTATACAAAGTTGCTAAATGCCTCAAATTACATATTAAATGGTAAAATTCACTTGATGGCTAGGAAGTTGTTGGTTTTTGTTGTAAAGTATGATGCCTTACAGCTTATTACATTTATTTGGTGCCTGGCACTTAGCATCTGATTCCTGGGTATATCAAATGTGTGTTAAAAGTTTGCCTATTAAAACTATTAAGCTTTTTGGTTGCAGATAAGAAAAAAATCCTTATGTAAGCTTCTTGAATTTTTTTCCAAATTAGATTTTAAATGCCAATTAAGAAGTTGAATATATTAAAATAAAAGCAAATACATCCAAAATAGCTTCACCTTATGGCTAGTTAGGCTTTTTCTCTCAAAAGTAGAACCTTTGCTCTGAGCATAGCTTTGAGAAAGATATTCAGCTTAATGAACACATTAATTAAAACCATAACTATTTATAAGATAATTAGAAACGTAGCAGAGTAAACTGGGCTTTTCCTGTAATTAATCGATGATTAATTACTGGAGGTAATGAACTGGTTTTTTAAATGCATTAAGGTGAAGTACAGAGAACTGCAAGGCTTTGTGAGTTGCATAATTATTTCACACTGTTTGAGCATAGCTTATATGAAATCGCTAATAAGCATCATTGCCATCATTATGTATGCACTTAAAAAGACTTACCACCAAAATGACTACCTAATTATTTCTAATTGACAGGACTCAATGTTGTCACTGAGCAGTTTGTAGCCATTTTAAGATTCATTTAACCATCCTTTGGGCCATATGATAGATGGAAAAAGCTTCAACTACATGCTGGCCTTGACTGGTGTCATTAATCAGTTTTGGTGAGCTTCAGTTTGAAATGCTTTTGCTCATACAGAGGTCAAAACCTCAAGTAGTCCAAGCAAACTTTTCCTTTTGAAATCACTTTACTATATTCATTAGCAATTAGTAAAATAATTGTGTCTGTCACTATATTTGGATTTCCATATGAGTTAGTATTCTTTCATCACTGTTTTCTCTTGTGCTATATTAGTTTTTCCAGGTACCAATAATATTCTTCCCACTAATCCTTTAACAACTTCAGAGTAATGGCATATGTTCGTATAGACTACCTTTATTCATTCGTTAGCTTAAACACTGCAATACATTTCAGCACAATTATCCTTGCTCCCAATGGATTGCTGAGTAAAAGTTTCTACCCAAAAACAACATTTTAGGGCTTTGATGAATTTAAGAAAAGGTAATTAAACATTAAGACTAGATGCAAAAGGCGGTCATACTGAATTCTGACATTTATTCAAAGATAACTACTTTAATCATATTTATACTTGTTTTGTGTGTGTGTGTATATATATATGTGTGTGTGTGTGTGTGTGTATGTATATGTATATGTATGTATGTGCTGTTTTGAATTGTTAATATACACAATATATACAATTGTTAACTTGAAAAGCTTTCCCAGTGACCTGCTATGTAGTTGTTTTTTTTTACTTTATTGGATTCAATATGGCAGGCCATTAGATGAGCATATGTAAAAGTTTTCAGTGTGTGTATTGTCCTGCTTAACATAATCATGACCATCTGTAAGATCTTGTCAAGTTATGTAAGCCACATATTAAGCAGTAAAACACATAGCATATTTAGTAAATGAATTCAGTATTATTCTTTCTGTTGTAATGCTTTAATGTTTAAATCATAAAGTTTAACGTATATGAACACTTTTAAAGCAAATAGCCAAATTTATAGAGATACATTTATCCCATTTGCTTTGTTACAGATTAAACACTACAACAAATCTTTTTTCAACAAATTCCTTGATTGCAGTCTATTTCAATTTAGTACTTATAATAGGCTACAAGTCCACCACGTTAATCAATATGTGCTACATATCTGTAGGCAGTTCAGAAAACTATAAGTTTTATCTGGAGTACACTCTGTGTCTTAAACAAAAGTCATATTATGGTCTGGATTGCAAACTTTATTTCAAAGTATGATTATGTTGCTATTCACTTAGGAACATACTACTGATTAACAAATTGTAACTAATAACATTATAACCTAATAGTTTTAGATTTATTCAAAATAATTCTATTTTGGGTTTCAATTATTTAAATTGAAACCCATCATTAAGCAGCACAACTAAAGAAAAATGCCACATCCTATGGCAATTATGCAACTAATTAAATTATTTGAGGGGCTGTCTCTCCCCATATAACTGTCCCATCAGGTTGAGCATGAGGCACATGTTACAAATCCCATTGCCCTAGGAATGTCATTTTGCAGGAGTCATGGAATAGTTTTTTTTGCTGTGACACCCACTTTGTGGAACATCATCTTATCGGAGATCAGATTTGCCCTGATTCTGCTGGCTTTTTGCAACGCAAAAACTTGCTACAGAGCACTGATGATGTTACATAGTTTGGGTAATGAAACATCTGCAAGAAAACAAGCAGCTTCAGGGAGCATCAGGGACCCCTCACGTCAACCCTGAGGGGCAAATATTCTCCTTTATTAGACATGCTTCTTGTCAACAGGCCTGGGGAGATGGTAGTCTGGTGGCACAGTGGCTGTACTGATTGGTTTGATGATTGTTTATGAGCTGTGAGTTTCATGTATTTTATGATGGTTCCATATATTCTTGTATATTTCGTATTTCTGAATTGAATAGTCTACACATTTTATTTATTATACATTCAACAATAAATCTGAATGTGATTTTGAGAAGTTCTAGTAAGAATCCGATAATAGTTAAATATCAATTCTTTCGAAACCATCTTAGGTTTGATGGCTGGATTTAAGAACTGTATAAAATAGATGGAATAAAGAATTCATTTATCTAGACTGGGTTGTGTAAAAGGTATATACTTCAATAGTGTGATATTGTGTCTTTCAGTAAAATATCTATACACATTTACTATGTTACTTTCCTCTTCTCCAGTCCAACGCAGATTCCACTGGTGTGCTAAGCATAGATTTTTGTGGAAGTGGAAGCTCTTGAATCAAATATGAATTTATTCAATATGATTAATTTCATGTTGAACAATATGAGATAGCTGCAGATACACCATTGAATAAAAATATGCAATTCTGTCAGTTCTTTTCTCTAACTGTTGCTCTCTAATTTTGAATTATTTTGTTCTTAATTGGTAAGTTTGTTATGACCATTATTTGAAAACAATGGGATCTTTGTTTAGTTTTAATAACTGATGCTGGTGTTAGACAAAATGTTATTGATTGATTTGATTCTCAAAATATAGCATACTAGCAATTTGGAAAACTTTAGCAATGCAATTGGTTTTGTTTTCTAGTGGGTATAACTTATTTACTTAACTCGTCTTCTACAACAGAGGAGGAAGAAGACCCAACCATTTTTACCTTTCTGAAAACTGTATGTATGTCAATGGTTTTTAAATTGTGGAATTTTTAAAAAGATTAATGAATGCTTTATTGTATGAGTGTAATATTGTTGGGTGAATGTTAAATGACAGTGACCACATTCGCTGCAGAACAATGAAAATTAGTAGTTTCACTCTTTATTAAAATGATATTGCAGATGTAGTGTACATTTAATTAAATATAGTTTCCTTTTGGTTATGGAATGCGGATCTGTTTTTTGTCGCAAATTCTTTCTAGTTTTACAGTTTTTCCACATGTTTTCTTTCACCATTTATGATCTTTTTCAAAGCAGCTCTATAGGACTTAAATCACTTTAGTATGCAGCACAGTTCTTATTTGAACAATAAACGCCATTTTAAAAAGTTCTTAGATCTTCTGTTACTTCATAAATACAAATGTATAAAATGTTATGCAGTTGTGATGCCTACCTGCTAATTAGATGCAGATTTTCTCAAACCTGTTTTAAAATCTGTTTTATTTGTTTCAACTTGGTTAGTGTTTGGACTACATAAGGCTCTGGCAAAACTAATTATGCTTATGAGCAGATGTTAAATTTACTGCAAGATATTTTGTTCAATATTTAATATTTTCATTAATTACTTGTGAAGAAATTAGCAAATTAGTACTTACTGTACAATAACTGGATATTGTATAACTATATTTATAATAACTTTATAATTTATTATAACTTTATAATAACTTTATAGATATCTTCAGACTTTTTAAAAAATATGTGTGCAAATTGCTTAAGAAATAAAGAGATTGCTTATGAGTTTAGATGGTGAAATCTTGCTTATATGGTGTAAATAGTTAAGAGATACTAAGGGATGCCAAGCATCTGTCTGCTCTATACGTTAGACACAATAATGTTCTCCATTAATGAATCATTGCTAATCACCATGCTACTTTTATTGCTAAATAGTTTGGCATTTGATTTTAACAATAATAATTGAGAATTTTTTAATACTACATAAACATTCATCCAGAACTTTTGTAACTTAAATCAAGGCAAACATCCCCAGTGATTTCATTCCCTCTGCATTGGACTTCCCTGGATCAGATCATAAGCCTGATCAGTTTCTTTGCCTTTTCTGAAATTTATTTATTTGTCAAATTTATTTACCACTATCTCACTGTGGGGCTACTCTAGGATGCTCACAACAATAAAAAGAAAGAAATGAAGACAGTGTAAACAAAACCAAAGTAAAATAATAGGACAATAAACTAAACACTGAAAAAGAAAATGAGAATACATCAATATGATAACAAATATGGGTAGACAGCAGAGGGAAATGGAATCTGACATCAGTCCAGCAGCCATCTTCAGTGTAGAACTCCCCTACTTGAAATTGTTTCAATTAATCTGACTGGTTTTTGCAGTATGTGCCCAGAACTGAACACAATCCTAGTAGTGATGTTTGATCAATGCAACATAAATTCTTATACTTTTGACCACACATGATAATCAGGATGTAATGGGATACTTTGTTAAATACTTTAAATCAAGAGGTATCTATTTAATGAGATAGACATGTCTCATTATCAGATGAGATGACACTAATCTAACTAGGTGAGACTTGTTTATCTATCTATGCATCCATCCGTCCTTCCATCCATCCATCCAATTTACATAGCCATCCCAACAAGTTATTGTACAATGAACCGAGTTAAAATAAAATAAAAACCATTATAAACATCACAAAAGTTAAAATACACAGTGGCTGAGCAGATCAACTCAAGTCACAGGCATAACTAAGAAAGCAGGTTCCAATAGATCCTCGGGGCCTCAGGCCCAGCCCAGAACCAGGTCTTCAGAACCTTACAAAAGACCAGCAGAGTTACGGTCATCCTGCTCTTTATAGGTAAAATGTTCCACAACTTGGGTAACACAGCAGAAAGGGCACATCTTAATGGCCCCACCAAACAACATTCTTTGGTTGGTGGGAGCTGAAGCATGCCCATCCTCCAGGATCGGATGGGTAGAAACAACCATGCTGACTGGCTAATGAATCTGAAAATTTATGTAGAGCTTTGAATTCAGTTTCCAAAAGATGCTTTAGAATGAATGGGAATATGGCCTTAGCAACTGTCTGCAAAACTCTGAAGCAACTATGGCTTTTTCCTGGGATTGCACTGATGTTCTCTGTACCTGTTATGTGATCCCAAGAAAGAATATGACTGCTTTCAAGAATTGCAAACCAATGCTACATTCGTATTCCCAAACATTTTGAAGCACTGCAGAGTGACCAATTCTGAAGTGCTACAATTCTGAAGTACCAAATAGTTTTCAAGTGGGTGTGTGCATGAACTCTGTTTTGAACACTGAATTGCAAAACCTGGACTTGCGTTCTGTTACAAAAATATTTCAGAGCTGTGATTTGACAGAATTAAAACTTGGTTTATTCCAGGGTTTAGTCAGATCAAAATCTGGTTTATCTTAGAGTGATCTTAAATAGCAAGTAGGTGAAAACTGGTGCACAATATCCCTGCCTCTTATATAGCTTACATACTGGGGTATCAACCCTTAATCTTACCAATATCTTAGTTGTAGCTGATGTCCCCCTTTTCACTGCCCCCTTTTCAATTTTTCCATTTCTTTCTTTCCTCTGCTATCTCTCTCAGATGTAGCTGATGTTCAGGCATTGTCCCGTCATTCCCATATTACTGCAAATGTCCAGTGCAGCATTTTTTTTTCTTGTAAGATAAGGAAACATTTGCCCTCTTCCAATTTCTTGGCACATCTTTATAAGATTTCTGAGTGGTATTAAAGAAATATTTTACTAAGTGAATATAGATTCCCTGACCATATTTCTATAAATCCCATACTTTGTCCCATTCTTTGCAATTGCCTGATGAAAAGCGCATCCTCCTATTAGAGCAAAATAGCAGCTGAGTTAGTTTTTCCTTTTTGTTAGTTATTAGCATTTTATTCCATTTAATGAGAAGCTGGTATCTTGATTCTTTTTCCTTTATATATTTCAAAACACCCTTTTTTTGCTGTTCTTAGTATCTCATGTGATCCAGTCTAGGAAACTAGAAAAAGTTGTTCTTAAAAGAAGACAAGTTATCATCAGTAACCTTCTGACTAGGGGAAAACTGCAGAGGGGAGTATTGTCCCATACTAAATGCAGTTCTCCTATTTTTGTGTATTTACTGCATATCCCATATAATTCAAGATTAGCTTTTACTCTTCCAGACAGGATTCAGAAGGAGTATAGATATTGTAAAAGGAAAAAAAAAAGAGTATGAGAAGTTTTCCCATTATTAACTAAGGCAGGGATTATCAGACATTTTCAAGCTGCTGAACCCCTTAGTTTTAAAACAAAAATTCCCAGAACCTCTGTTCAAAAGGTAAAGCTTGGGTGATAGAAAATGGGCTATGTTTAAAAGTTTCCTTTTTTTTTTTGCACTTCATCTCTGACAGAACCATAGGGTTCCCTGGACCTGGTTTCAAAAATCATAAATTAAGGATATCATCAAAATATTTTTGTGCTTGGGTCTTTTTTATTCTTTTATGAACAATATTCTTCTAAAACTAGTTCATTCTGGAGCTTCCTTTGGTATGAGAATCTGCTATGGCTTTCTATTCTTGTTTCTCCATGTTCTGAAAGAAATGATAAATCCCTGCTTGTGATATACTTGGTCTCATGCTTGATAATTAATCTCTTTTAGGTTTCTTTTAACATACTTAATTTTATATGCATTTTAAAAACATACATATTTATGAATAAACTAAGTTTAAGAATAAGTGAATATCAGTAATAAAATTATTGTAATTGTTTTTGTAGTTGTTCCTTTACATGGTTTTTGTTGATTTTTCTAATTATAGATCACATTCTAGACCCCAACAACGATCATACAGTCGCAGCAGTGAAAGAACCAGTCGCAGGAGAACCCGTAGTGGGTCTCGTGAGAAAGAAAGACGTAAAGGCAGAGATAAAGAGAAAGCAAGGGAGAAGGAAAGATCCAGAGGAAAAGAGAAAGAGCAGCATTACAACAAAAGTGGGTAGGTACACGGGAAACATGTTAAATAAGCAATTTTGAATGTTGTTATATAACATTTAATTTTATGGACTTTTCACAGAAATTTAATTGGCTCCTGTAAGAAAATGGATATGGAACTGCATGGTTGCCCTTTAATTCAGCAGTGCTTTTTTAATGTTCTTACTGTGGCTTTTCTACTACTGTTCCTGTTCATGCCTCACAGGAGTGGAGGCCCCTTGCAAATGGATATGATAAGGAGCTTGCAGACAGAAGGGGGAGTGGTGTAAATGAAAGACCACCTTTTAGGCCAAATCCTTATCTTTAAATAGAAAATACAAGATGCAAAGTTGCGATATGATAAAAGAGTATGTTAATATATCAAATAAAAGCAGATGAAACAGTAGTTTATTTACTTAAAATAGTTCTATAAAGCAAAGGAATTGCAAAATAAAATTGTATAGCATCCATCCCCCAAAGGCATAGAAACAGAACATATTTTGATTGGTATATAATAGCAAGCAATGGGTTTGGTGTTCAACAGAAACTGCTCTCTTCTCAGTTTCTTCAAGTGAAAATATCTGGAGTAGTGGCCCACTTTTAAAACACTCAAAAGACTGATTGAAACAGAGTAGATTGGTAGCACTGATGATGTTACCTTGTTGGGTAATGAAATGTCTGCAAGAAAACAGCTAAGCTCAGTGAGCACCAATGATCTCTTAGATTGGGAAAGTACACCATTTCAAAGAGCATTTGTCTTAAAATGACATGAGTAGAAATTTTCCCAAGATTCAGAAACCTCTCATGTAAAATATGATCAATGGATACAGAATTTAGATGTTCTAATAGATAGACAGCAATAGGCAACAATGGGAATTACTTTGAAAGAAGAGCATTACATTTACACTGCATATTATACTTACAGAAAACTGGTATTTTACATAGTGTTTATTTATTTATCAAACCTATAGGGCATCCATCTTGCCTAGTATAATACCCCAGTCATGTTTGCTAAAATGGATAGGACATTTTCTAAAAACTGTTGGAAATGTGTTGATCAGATTGGATCATTTCTTCTTGTCATGTGACAGTGTTGTAAGTTCAATAATGATAGAAGAAAATATTTGTAGCTCAGCTGAACTTGATGCTCTCTAAGTTTGGTGGTTTTCTTGCAGATGTTTCGTTACCAAACTAGGTAACATCAGTGCTAGAAAAGAGTGGGGTGTGGACTTATTTTTATATACAATATACTATTTTAGATACAATTAGCATATAAAAATAAGAGCAAACCCCACTCCTTCTAGCATTATTGATGTTATCTAGTTTTGCAATGAAATAATAAGCTCAAATATTATCTATTTAATTTTCTTTTTAAAATGCTTAAGTATTAAAAATGTTACATTCATTGGAAAGTTACTATTTTTTTCTTATACTGTTTATAAAGCGACATTTTTGCTTCTTAAGATAATCGGTTTATATGACATAGCAGTGATGCTGGGTTTAAATGCATAATTGGAACATCAACATTATGATTTATTGAAGAAAGGAGTATTTATTGCATGACCATAATTTAACCAGATGTTTTTCATTGGCAAAAACCCTGGAAGATCATTTTAATAGATCTCTTTGTGAGTTGTTGTTCAGTGGAACCTTTTATTCTAATAAAAGTCATCTATCAGATTTCCAAAAATGACTACACTGTGTTAGGTACTTCTTTTTTATTTTTATGGTATTTCATGTCTGGAGGTAAGTAAATGCATTTCTATAATGTTATACTTAAGTTACTCTCCTGATACTAATATTGTCAAAATGTGCATAAATTTGAAGCAAATTAATTTAAATCTAGTGCTTACATCTGTCTCTGATTTATTACTTTATATATACACATGAGCATGTGGGCACATCTATGCTTTTGAGCTTTCTCTTTGATTCAGCTTCTCTGAACAAATGAATTGCTTTCAGGTTGTATCTACAAGTGATTATTGCAATCTTAACTTTGCTAGGGATTACGTACTGCAGCAAAAATTTTTAATCGTGGTATATAGAAATTTTTCAGAGTGCACACAGTGTGACTAAGTGAGACAACCCAGGAACAAATACAACACATAGGTTTGGATTTACATATAGTGATTTT
>JANHFL010001690.1:0-29530 GCA_032468155.1 Oxyrhabdium leporinum | reverse complement strand
CTGAAGGCCCCAAACAACCAGGTATCTGAGGTAGGTCTGGAGGGTCGGAGCACGCCACCTCCACCAAATACCGGAGGTGGTGTGATCCCTTAGTATAATATGGTTAGGGTTAGGGGTTAACCCCAACCCTACGCAGCCAGCAGCTACTCATGATCGTTCAGATTATAAAGTATAGTCCCCCTAGCTAAATTCTGTATACTGAATTACGGCTCACTATACATAAAGAAAAAGGAAATTATAGTTGAGTACATTCATCCAGAGGAGGAGTTATGGAACAGTGCCGCCTTCTGCCAGGAGAAAAAGGATTCCTCAGTTTCAAGAAGCATAGTGTTTTGATTCTAAGAGGAAAAAATCCCCTAACGATGAACATTGAAATCAGCATCTGATTGCACCAGATAATTATTTACTTCTAAAACAAAGTATATTTAATCATTAAAGAAGGACTCTGGTCTGCTTTTGTTCCTCAAGCAAGAGGATCTTTATCATACTGAATCACTCTTCAGTGCTCTAAAATACATCTCAAATCACTTGCTGTTTGAGATAAGCACATGTGCTGAGAAACAAAGCATTGCTGACTGCTGTAGGAGATGCTGAGAAGAGATGGGTTGAGGCTTATAGAGAGGAATATGGTTGAACAAGAAGGAGAAAGAAAGAGAGTGAGGAACTTCCATAGGATAATGATGAACTAAAGCTTGCTTCTTAGTCTTCCAGAAATGAAGGGTCCACTTTTTTTTTCAAATTAACCAAGTGTTGATTCATTGGTTCTGACAAGAATTGACCAAATCACCCAGCTGGCTTTCATACCTAAACTGGGCCTAGAACTCATAGTTTCCTGATTTCTAGCCTGGTGCACTAGACATTAACAAAAACTTTATTTGGAATCATTAAGAAGCTAATCGATGCTATTTATGGACCACAACCCCCCCCAAAAACATCTGTCTCTAAATTTCTAGTAAAGTCGCCCCTACCTCTGCCCACATAGCCTGGAAATTCAAAATTAGAGTATTTTCTGCTGGAAAGCAAGCTGCCAACTGAATAGCTAAAAATGGATGAATCCATATTGGGTATTTAAGTTTCAGCTACTCAAAAGCTGTTACTTCATCTCAGGGAATAGTATCTTCAGCTTCTAATTGGGAAGGTTTTACCATTGCAAATGGAAAAGTACTTGATACTTAAGTATCCACTGCTTCCTATAAAATTAAATGCCTTTTTATTATTTCACATAAATTCACATACACACATATCTCATTTTAAAACGTAGATTCATGTTCATGTCAATTTTAGGAAGCCAAATAATATTATGAATAAATAAAATTATGAATGGATTTGTGGATAAGATAAGAAAGATCAAAGGATACTGGAAGACTTACATATATTTTTAAATGACAGAAATCAGAATGAAACCAGATCTTACTTCACAAAAAACCAAAGTTTGTGCCATTTTCTCACAAACACTACATTAGAACACTATTGGCACTATACTGTTTGTTATACAATGTTTCATCTTCAGCCCATGCATGACAGCCATTGCTGTTACCTTAAGCTGAAGCTGCTCCTTTCAATCAAGCCCTGGCAAAGGGATAAGGGATTAGGAGATAAGCCACATCTCTGTAGTAGTTGGAGGAAGGAGAGATTGAGCCTTAAGGGTACACTGGAAGCCTTTTGCAATTGCACTGCCTCACATAGGCATCACATTGCCAAGCTACATATTTAACAGATTGTTTCTCAGTAATAGAACGAGCTACATGCAGTGTTTATGTCACCATGCAGCTTATTCATATTAAGGCAGCATTTTCCAAAAGGCTAATCCATACAGCATGGTTTACAAACCAGAGTGATTGGATTCATGCAACATACTAAATCTAAACCAATTAAACCGTATCATGGTTTAGCACAATGTGTAAATCCAACTAGTCTAGTGCATTATTTCTGCCACCGTTTTAGTAAACATTATGAAACAAGCTAGCATTTATTGCAGTCAGGTGCATTGCCTTATGGTTGCTATATAAAGATCTCCAATATTTGAATGGCCTCTTATTTTATGCTTTATCTATGGAAACTGTCTAACTGAAGATACAGAAATATTGCTGAAATGCATCCCCAATTTTGCAAATGCAACACTTGAAATTGAAACTTATTTACATCAGCTTTAATACTCAAAATTAAATAAAGTATTATTGATCATAAACATTAATGTATCAATGTTTCTGATCAATGATCTAATTTTGAATGCTAAAGTTGATATAAATAAATTTTAATATACAGTGGTATTCTCTTTTAATATACAATGGTTAAATGTGAAATTTGATTCCTCATCCATTCATAAATGCAATAAGTCTTTAAACATATGGGCTAACATTTAATGAAAAATATGCAACAAGTAAATACATCTTTAATTATATGGGCTAACATTTATTTAATGCAAAATATGATATCCTATCAGAGGCTAAATATTCACCTTCCATGCAGCTAAATGTAATTGGCATTTCCTTTAATTTGATGTAATTTTGTATAATGCAAAACAGATATGAACAGTATGGTTATACTTTTTTTGTCTTAATAATTTTGTAATGTACTTTTGTTTAAATACTAATATTTGCTATTTATGTTTGAGATTAATATAGTATATTAAATGTAATTTATTTCTAATATAAACAAACATTTCCTATTTATGCTGCTTTATTGATACAATTTAGGAGTAATTATTAGTACTCCTTATTTATTTATTTTTTAAATTGAAACCATGAATTCACATTAATGAAAAACAATCTAGTGAAAACCTTTTCATACTAATCTGAGTAAGGAGACAACTGACTGATACTTCCTTGTGAAACTCTATTTGAATTAGGCATAATTTGGCTGACATCACCTTGAATTTCCATCTGTGTTACCCTGATGTTTTAAGCATCCTTCATGTACCTACTGCTCTAGGCTATTTTCACTTTGCACATAAGGGGGCTGTGACTATCTCAAACTGTAGATGATATGAATAACAATTGTTTGAAGATCTTTTCCCCTATCTCCCTGGATAACCTACCCGCTGCAACGGATAAATAAGTGGCAAATAGCTTTTGTCATCTGTTATCCAAGCTGTACACTTGTAAGGAAGAGCAGGGATAATCACCTAAATCTAATTATGGGTTAAAAGAGGCCATGACTGTGATGTGGCAGTGAGACACCTTACTGTATCAATCCTGTTTGCATTAGAAAAATAAGGTTGTCATATTGATTATTCAAATTAGCTTGTATTGGCCATGGCTCAGTTGTTTATATCGCAGCTGAAGCATTTGAAGAGCTCAGCTTTTCAGAGCAAACCTATGCCTATAGCATATATTATGTGGTATCTTGTTTGCTAATTTAGGTGTTTAAAACTAAGAATGAGAGTTTTTATTTTCAAAATTAAGGATTTAATTGATCTTCAGAACCTGCCTGTTCTTAGTTTAATAACAAAAATGTTTGACAAAACAAGGCTGTAACCCTCCCCACTAAATGTAATAATTCTTAAATTTTTATATAGTTCATAATAAATTCTTTAAAATAGTAGTAAATAAGTTAACATATAAATTATTTTGGCAAAAAAATATTGAGGGTTGTTACTGTCAAGCCCAGATCATCTCTGATTCAGATGAAGACCTATATTATGATGCTTCCAGCATTGATCTGTCTATTTCATTGTGAAACTGACAGTAACATGAAGTTCAGGTGGAGACCCTGCCAGGCATCACTGTAAGCAGTTCAGTAGCACTGCCTTCAGACTTTCTCATTTTCCATCACAAAATTTGTATTTCTGAAATTAATATTTCAATTTTTATTCTGCCCTCCTGCCACCCCCTAAATTTGTGCAGCAAAACCGTCTAGTTCTGTGCATGTCTAAATGACTTAATCTAAGTTGATAATCCATATATATTGTGATATAATTGAATATTGTCAACATTATTAAAGACCACTAGTTTCAAGCTTTCTATAGTATAGTAACAAAATTCTCAGTGGTACCAGAGACGCTGAGAGTTATTTTAAATCCGGCTTTCCCGACTGACTTTGCTGGTCAGAAGCTGTCTGGGAAAGTCCCAAATGGCTATCATGTGACCCTGGGATGTTGCAGTTGTCGTAAATAAATGTCAGTTACCAAGTACCCATACTTGATCATGTGACCATGAGGATGTTATGGTGGTTGTAAGTGCAAAAAATCTAAGTCACTTTTCAGTGCCATTGTAATTTTGAATAGTCACTAAACTAATGGTTTGCAAGTTGGGGACTACCTGTAGTACAATTAAAACAAAAATATATATTAAACAATAAAACCAATAAAAAAACCAATAAAAATCCAAAATGAATATATATCCCAACCGAGATACTTGGGCAGTTAACAATAAAGCCAAGAAAAGGGACCTTTAATGCATTTAGTGGCCCAGGCTCAGGAACACAGTCAAGTTTTTAAAGTCCTAGGAAAGAGCAACAGGTTTTATTAATTAATATTGAGGTTTATTAATACATTAACACCATCCAATTTAGAAAAAAAGCTTTATTTTTATTTCATCTTTCATATTTAAACAGTTTAAAAGAACTATCTTTATGTACCACTTTTTCTCACCAACAGTATAATGCTCAAATACCAGCTTTTAATAGATAGAATGAAACCGCCAAGGAACATATCATTTTGAGGGCAAAGACCATAAAAGGAAGGAAAAGAATACAGCTAATCTATAAGGAGAGAATAACCTATTAATTTTATATTTTTGTCTATTGGCGAACATATCACCATGATTTTTCATAGAAATGTCATAGAAATTTGTATGACATTTTTCCATCGGTCTCTAGTGACTTCAGCACAGTTTTCTCATTTAAGCCTCTTTGCCTCTTATCAGACTATTTGTGTTTCCCTCATTCTTTTTCATCTTTGCTACTATTTTGGCTTGTATACCAGAAATATTATTCCTTTGGGTTCATCTGAATCAATATTGTATCATTTTATGCCTTCAACAATGTATTGCTAGCCCTTAGGTATTTTTCATGATAGTTGCCCGTCTTCCAAATTCTTCCTCTTCTAACTTTTCTTTTAGTGGTGGCGTAGTGGTTAGAATGCAGTACTGCAGGCTACCTCTGCTGACTGCTGTCTGTTCGGCAGTTCAGTTCTCACCGACTCAAGGTTGACTCAGCCTTCTATCCTTCCAAGGTCGGTAAAATGAGGAGCCAGATTGTTGTTGGCAATATGCTGATTCTGTAAACATCTTAGAGAGGGCTATAAAACACAATATAAGTCTTAAGTGTTTTGCAGAAACAAATGTTTACGTGAGCAGTTGAAGATATTTTACTATTCAAAAATAGTATGCTAATTATTGTGAAAAGAATAAAAATCCTATATAACCTGATTTATCTTTTATTTATAAGTTTTCCAGTCTAGGAATTTTTATCTAATAATTAAGGATTTGATTTCAGTAAGTGTTTATCTGAATAACTGACTGAATTTTCAAGCAATTGAAAATTCTTAGTTTATTTTAGTAATCTAAGACAGTAAACTTACTAAAATATTTTAGTAATGTTCCAAATGTTAATGACTACACCCAGGACTAATAAGGAGAAAAGTAATGTAACTAATGTACTTCTTCCATAAGGATGACATAGTAGTTCTTCCTAATATCTTTATTTCATGTGTTTCATAAATTATGTTGATATACATTAATGTTGATATACAATAAGTAATAGGTTTTTTTTCTTAGTGACTATGTTTTTTTAAAAAAAATCTTGGTGACTGTCATGACTGTACTTTATTTAAAATTTTAGGAAGGATTTATTTCTTTAGATATTTCATTGCTTTACAAGGTAGCTAGATAAAGTTTTCTAGATATGTTTGTCTAATACATTTTTTAAAAATGCCTTGTTCATCCTTCTGTGCCAAATACTTTTAAAACAACAGACTGAGGACCTGAAGGAATATAAGAAATGAATGGATACCAATGTGTCCAAATATCTTATTTTGCTTAAAAGGAAATGCTGGCAAATAAATTCTCAGAAAGGGATTTCTTTATTTTTCTAAGCCCTGTGGATTTTTTTTTGTTTCTGGCAAGTTTTTGTGCAGGTTAGAAATGAAAACCATTCATCTGGTGCCCCAAAGAACAGCCTTATTGAATGGAGTAACAGTGTAATGTACTATTGAAAGCAGGATTGAAAGTGATTATCTTGTTAACTCTTGACAGTTACCGCCAGCTTGAAATGGAACTGGCAGGATTGATTTGCAAATGAATTACAGCTTTTTCATTTTGTGCCAGGATCATCTTTTTATATTCTGATATGACAGATGCTGGGTTCCCTGCTTTTGTTTCTTTTCAGTTTTATACTTGCAAATAAAAAACAAAAGATGATGACAGTAATTTTATTTGCATCTTTTTCTTTAGGAGTTTATTCTTTGAAGATAAGTTTTTAATTTTATGTTTTCACTTAGTGCTACTTTTACAAGGAAGTCTCATTAATTTAACTACAGCTTTATATTTATAATATAAATGTAAATATAAAAGGAAAATGGAAAATCAATAAATATTTTCTCTGCCCTAACTAGTCAGTTTTGAATGAAGACCACTAATTATAGTATGTGTACTATTTATGTCTGATAGTAGCCAGACCAAATACTATGATTCCCAGCCCAGTTCTAATTTAACAGTAGAAAAGCCTGTTGGTTATTTCTCACAGCTCTTTTGTTTATACATATTTATTTGACTCTGAACATATATTGTGTTTGTGAAGTAAAATGATTGCTAGTCACATGTATTAAAGTGTTCTAATTCACATAATTCTATTAGTAACCATAATAAATAAGACAAGTAATTGTTTTTACACATAATTACTTTCTATAATTTAAGTTTTATTAATTTTATATAAAACCTTTGTTACATATTTATATTATATTGAGTATAAAATTATTTTTTTAAATGATCCTTTAAATTTGGTAGATTTATCATTTTAACAATTTGATTCCAATAAATAATGTGACATTGTATTATAATTAAGAGAACTTCAGAAACACTCTTTACAACATTGAAATTCTTAGAAATAAAATAAAGGAATGAGTATTAAAAGAGTGCTTCCCAAGACTTAGTGATATTCAAAGCAGTCTAACTGTAATAAACATTTTTTATTCACAAACCTCTACATTTACCACAATACCATCAGATATTGTTCAGAATTTGAGGTTTGGAGTTTGATATAGAAAATAGTAATCCTTCCTTAAATAGTTAGGTTAAGTGGTGGAAGCAACGTGTGAGGCCAAGAATTCTCTGCAGAGTTGTATGTATGTATTGATAGATTGTGCCTTCATAGTGGCCAATAATAGGGCTTAACTACTATCAGTTGAAATATTAAGGAATAATAAAATAGTACAAAATACCATAAAACAATATAGGAATACACCGAGACATCAGCGGAAAGTCCAAAAACACCAGCAGTGGGCAAAATGAAATAGTTAACCTATCCAGATTTGCTTGTTCAGGACCTTGGACAATTTAAAATGAAGTGTTTGTTGAATTGTTAAATGAATTATGGAAGAAAACAATTGACTTTAGAGAGATTTAGTTTTCAAAGGTTTACAATTTTTACAATTAATAGAGAAATTTAACATAGATAATGAAATAATTGGAATTGAAAAATATAAAATGGAATTCAAAATTGAATTGTGTACAGATAATGAACATGTGTTGCTAAAACACAAACTTTTGCTCAGGTTTGAAATGAAAGGAGGACAAATTAAAGAATGCATGAAAAGATGGGTTAAGAATTTTGGTTACAATATACACATGCACCAATGGGAAAGAATGTAGTTAAAAGGACCAAAATTCACGTTATATTGCAATTTAAAAGATATGTTTTATAAAATGATGCAACATTGATATATGGGACTTATGGATAGCCAATTAGAAAATAATTATGGAAGATTTGGTTTGTATATGGTAGCTGCAGTGAGATATTATATGCATAAGGTGGAAAATACCAAAATATCTACAATGGAAGACTGGATAGTAAAAATTATGGAATTTGCAGAAATGACAAAAGAGATTTGTTTGATAAAGGATAAGACAAACAAGTACTTTTTACTAAAGATGGGGAACTTCTTGTGGGCTTTTTGCTTTTGAAAATAGAAAATGAACTGGTGATTTATGTATTTACTGATTAAAGAGGGTTGAATATGGGAAGAGAATTATGTAATTTTAATAAAAGAGGAAAGAGAATAAGTTTGTAAAAGAAGATTGGTAGTCTTTTCTTTACGTATATTTTCTTCTCTTTTTTTCTGTTTGTATTTTCACATTTTTTTCTAATCTTACTCTATATTATTCCATGTTTAACTTCTAGTTTTATGAAAATCCTTAATAAAAATTATACAAGAAAACACAACAACCACAATGAACAACCTTTGCAAAGTGGGAGAGAGTGCTTAGATTTGATCAAGTCATTCATCTGGCACATCTACATATACCATACAGCTCCAGGGCAATAATGGAAGAAAAAGTCACACTCTCTGGAATCCAACAAAAGCCAGTAGACCTGACTTTTTCTCCCGGGCATTTAGTGAGGTAGCCTAAGACCCCTTGATTCAGTATGTTTGCAATTTTTTTCTTTTCTGTTTTATTGATATTATTGGAATTTATGTGATTGTTGTAAACTGCCTAGGGTTGTTGAGAGTTTGGTGGCATGTTTAAAATGTTATAGTTAATCACATAGTCAACCAGTTGTTTAGAATCGATTTGGCATTTTTCCCCCACTTGTCGAGTCCTTCCCAAGGATAGGCAGATGTTGCTTTTAATGCTGTTAAAGGTATAGTTGCAAGCTGTAAGCTGTTCCAAGTAAAGCTGCCCTTTGCAGTTGTGATTTTGGGAGTGATAGTGATTTTGTCAGTGCCGATGGTGTTCAAGTCGTGTTCCAGATGTTTTGGGATTGCATCCAAGATACCTATTATTTCTGGTATTACCTTTGCTTTCTTTTGCCATACTCCTTTTTTGTTTATTAATCTTAAAGCCTGCAAAATAAAAAGTGAATTATTATCAAAAGCTCTCAATTTAAAGGTCTCATTTTTAACTTTTAGACTTATCTTCATCTCGACTAATACCTCTATTCAAAACTTCAAGAAACAAAATAAAAAAGGAACAGAGGACAATCATATCTTGTCCCCCTTTGGAATATCACATGATTTACTCAAATCTTCATTGACTATAATCTGAGCCTTTAAAGATGTGCATAGTGACTTGATTCCATAAAGAAAATTCTCACCAAAATCCATATTTTCCAGAACTTTAAACACAGACCAGTTAAAATTGTCAAAAGCTTTGTCACCATCTAAAAAATATTAATGTGGTTTGTTTGCCATTGTGTGGTAAATATTCCATTATATTCAATATAGTTCTGACATTTTTAATTCTTATAAAAATCCACATTGATCTTCATGAATAATTCTCATGAAAACCTTTTAGTCTACTTGCCAAAATTAACGAAACCATCTTATAATCATTGTTCAATAAACTGGTCTATAATTTATACTATACGTTAGATACTGTTTTTACCTTGGTAACAATGCAATATTGGTTTTTTCCCATGATTTGGACATTGCATCTCCTTGTAAAATAGAACTCACCATTTTCTGAAGTGATTTCAAAAGTAAATCTTTAAAACATTTATAATAACACCTGGTAGTCCATCCAGTCCTGGTGCCTTGCCAGTTTTCATATTTTCATAGTTCGAGATACTTTCGTATAGATACAGGCCTATTCATAATTTGTCACTAAACAATGCAGTCATGTAACATTGTGCTTTACAACTGCATTGCTTAGTGAGGGAAATTCCAGTCCAAATTTCTGTAGAGCAAGGATTACCTGTATACACCATTTGAAAAATCCATTAAATTTACTTAGTTTCATTATATGTTTGACAAGAATCTTGAACTTTAGAGAATACTAGACCACACATGATATGTTGGGTCATCGTTTCAGAGACATTTCCTTACTCCTGCACTCCTAAGCACCATCCCCAATGGTAACTTGTTACAGAAAAGTATATATATTCTAATGAGTTTCCCAATTAAGAAGAATAGAAAATGAAGATAGAAATGATGAAATTAGTCGTCTTCTTATGCCATATCCGTCATCGGACATTGGCGATCATGTTGGCGATTCTATTTTTACTAACAGCTGCACTAAAAAATGCTGTTGAATTTTGTCCAAACTAGTCCATTAGAATTTGAAGCCATGACGATGTTTTTGATGAATTTAGTACAGAATTTCATGATGAAATTAGTACAGAATTTAAAGGAAATGACATGTAATGCAGCTTCCAAATATTTTACTATGGAAATTATTTGATGTAGCATCAGAGCAACATGCTTGGGTCTAGAATAAGTGTAAGTAGATGACACTGACATCATCATTATCTAGATTCTACCTTCTAGAAGTTGTCAGCAGCTAGAAAGGAATTGTGGTATCTGTCTGTTCCTTCCCCATTTCTCTAAATCAGGGCTGTCAAATTCCCAGCTCACGGGCCAGATGCGTCACGCGCTGGCCATGCCCATGCTAGATTTAGCAAAGGGGAAAAAAGTCCTGACATGTCATGTGATGCCACCATGATGATGTGAGTTTGACACCCCTGCTCTAAATAGATAAAATTGACATGAATATTGAAAATTGAACTTTCCTTCCATAGTTTTCATGGCTAATGCTGACAGCAAACTTTCAGAATAAATTCTCAAAACAAAAATTTTTCTGTGTCCTTTACAGCCTGAGATCCTAGGGTCATGGTGAACCTATGGCACGCATGCCACAGGTGGCATGCAGAGCCTTCTCTGTGGTCACGCGTGCCATCGCCAGCTGCTCTTCTGGTTTCTGGCACGTGCATGTGCACCGGCCAGCTGGTCTTCATGTACTCCAGAGTGCCGGAAACCTGAAGACCAGCTGGCTGGTGTGCATATGCGCGCTAGCCAGTTGGTCTTCAGTTTCTGGCGCTCCGGCACTCTTGTGTTCAGGTTTGGGTACTTGGTACCGAAAAGGTTCCCAATCACTGTCCTAGGGAATGTCCCTTCAGAGTCTCTTGCTCTGACCTCTATTTAGCTGTGGGCTGTACATTCTTTTAATCTGACTGTTTCCAAACCAGCATGTTTTCAGCATACCATCACATCATCTCCTAAGGTTTTCTCACATACCATTACCTGCTGCCTCCTCCCCGGTTGACTCAACAAACTCCTTCAGGAGACAAGGGTCTGCAATCCCACTGCACTCACCTCTGCTTCAACTTCTCCCTTCCCTCAAGGGCAGCAGCTGCCTTGGCAAGGCACACCTCATCAGCAGTGGAAGGAAGATGACAGTGAAGGTCAGCAGGGAGATAGAGGTAGGGAGGTGGCAGAGTGCAGGGTGGCCAAAAGGGCAGAAATTGGAGAGATAGGCAGGTGGAGAGAGTTGAAACACATGTAGTTGTGAATGTGGGTGGGCTGCCAATTCTCAAGAGTTTGATCATGGGAGCATTGCAACAGCCACAACTTCAAGGACCAGTCATAACTGCCATTTGTTCAGCACTATTGTAACTTTGAATGGTTGCTTAACAAATGGTCCTTAAGCAAGGACTACCTGTGCTAATTCACCTGTTGCAGAAAAAATTTTTTTTTGTTCTTGAATAACAGTGATTATATTGACGTCTGTTATTTATTCTGTATAATTCCAGTTTGGTAAATGGAGCCCTTTTTTCTTATATTTATTATTAGTGAGTTGATTCTTTCACTCAATTGTATTTTAAATAAAATAATAAATTACTGAGGGGGGGCAGCCACTGGAATTTTAAATCTGGGTTGTAAGTATTTGTGGGGGGGTCAGTAACTTGGGATAGTTGCTAAGTGATCGGTCGTGAAGTAAGGACTACCTGTATGACAAAATCTTATTCCATGATAAATCCCAGAGTTGAAAGAAAATTGCACTGAAAATCATGAGTGCCATAAAGTAGTTAGATTTACAATTTTTTAACATTTTTAATCCCACCTTTATTATTTTTTATAAATAACCCAAGGTGACAAACAATACTCTTTCCTTGGCGTAATCCCCACAACAACAACCCTTTGAGGTGAGTTGGACTGACACAGAATAACTGGTCCAAAGTCACTACTAGTTTCCTAATCTTTGCCTTATATACATTATGTTCAGCTAGAGCACTTCCTGCTTCAGAACCTTCTGTTATTCCAATATTACTATCTGTGCTCCTTCAACTACAAATTGGATGAACAGACAGTGACACTTTTTCAATATTATTACATTAAACCAAGTGGATTTTGATTGATAACCTAATATTCAACTAATGCAAAACATCAATCATGGCAAGTATATTAATTATTTAATATTGCAGTCTAATTCAGAAATCAATGTGCTGCATAAGGGAAAGAAAAACTCACTGTTCCCAGAAGACTTAAGACAGGGAATGATTTTTTTTTTTAAAAAAAATCTTGTATACTCTCGTGTGTTAGTTCAATACAGATCTTTATTCATTTGCCAATAATATCTTTCCCGTTTCCACTTCAGGACCATTTTATCAGTTTTAAGATCTATAATTGAATTAAGTCTGCTTTCAGCACAGAGCAAAAACAGTTGTGCAAATATTGATGAAGTTGTGACAAGCACAGCATAGGAGACAGACCACTAAAGAGAACAAATTTGATACCATTAGCAAGAAGCTTTGTGTGTCAGTGACCTGGGTTCTGCTTCCTAGCAATTAAGTTCATTATGACCTTCAGCTCCAATATAAATAGAGGACTTCAGTTTTCTGTTAATAATATATGATGCGGTATAGCAAATTTTGATTATTATTCTACATGTTTCATGAGACTAATTTGTTCAATGCAGGGCTGTTTTTTTAAAAAAAACACTAACATGTTTGTAGCACATTTTAAATCTAAAAAATATGAATAAGAAATATTTGGAAATGATTGAAAAAAGATTTTCAAAATGCATTCAATGATTTGAGAAATTAATATTTACAGATGTTGTATATAATTAGCTTTATAATTGCTGTTAGTAATGGGAACATTGAAAATAGTCAGATGCCAGAATTTTGTTACAATAATTTACTGTAGCTATAAATCCCTGAATACTTTGTCAAAACCTAGTTGCTCATCATTTTACAAGCAAAGTAAAATAAATATTTCAATGCTATCTCTGGAAATTCTTCCTACTCTAATACAACTTTTATATAGAAATTCTTCATTTTTATAGCTTTTACTCAGAATTGTCCCTTGACAGCATCCAAAACTTATTTACTTGATACAGGGGTATACCAAATTATCACTCAGAGACAGAGATCTATTGAACCAGTTGAGCATCTGGTAAGTCACCTTAGGTCAGTTATTGATTCAGTTAGTATATTTATATTGGCCATATAATTCTCTAGATAGATCACAATAAAAATAAGAAATACAATATTATAAACTGCATGAAAAGAATTTCAGTGTAAGCATTTTAATATATTTAAGCATATTTTCATGTACGTAGTTTTAAAACTGATCTAATGATTTTGAATGAAATTTAATGATAGCTTCCGTAAAATTTTGAAAAAGATTATAAAAAGTGTCTCTTTGGAGAGCTTTCTCCTTACCTTGACTGAGCTGGTTCTTACACAGCTGATTGGTACTAATAGAAGAGAATATTTGTAGCTCAAGGTTGAAATGAGGGGTCCTTGATGCTCGGTGAACTTGGTTGTTTTCTTGCGGATGTTTCATTACCCAGCTAGATAACATCATCAGTGCTAGGTTTAATATCATACACAAGTATGAAAGGGGCAGAGTTTGCATTAAAATATCACACTGTGTGTTTTATCACATTGTCCTCTTTCTTCCCTTCACCCCTGTAGATAGCTGTTAATGCTTACAGGCAGCTGGTTAGCAATCTAATTTCTAATCCAGGAAAATAAGTCCCTAATTTATAGAATAACGTTTTGGTTAAAAGTAGGATATGTTTTGCGCATAGTCTTGTTTTATTATTTCACAATTTCACAAAAACACATGTTGAAAAGGGAAAAAATATACTTCACTTTTTTTGAACCAGCATTCTTTCCTGAACTAATGTCAAACCAATATATAATTTCTGAATTTCCTTTATTTTGTAATGCATCTTTAAGTAAGGCTTATATTAAATAACCTAGATTATAGTTTGTTTGTAATGGAAAAATGCAAAAAATGTAATTCATATTTTTTAAAAATCTGAATAGTAAGGAAATAATATAGAAAAGTTGCATTCTGATAATACTCTGTTTGAAAAATCACAAACTAATTTTAAAAAATAAGAAATAAAAAGATTGGTTTATGTTTATTTTCATTGCATGGAAAATAATTTTAAATTCTTAAAATTAAATTCTAAAGTAATTTGGCGCCTGGCTTAATTGAAAGGCTAAAATGTTTAATGCATGTGATGATAGAAAAATAAAAGCACTGGTTTATCATGTTTATTTTTTATTGCCAAAAGTACAAACAAATTTTTGCTTAAGCTAAAGCAAGTATTCCTGGCAGTATATGAGTTCTGTGTTATAAATTTATTTACAAACATTGTGATCCTGAAGGGAATGCTGTTTAGCAGGATGATTAGATATAAAACAGTGGAGCAAGTTAGCTATAACTTAAGTTATCAATGATTTATGTTGGAACTACTGACACAAAATCTGAGTCACCTTCTTTCTTCTTAATAGAATTGATTAAAGAATATTGAACCAATTGACACAACTCAATTTTTTATTTTTGTTTGTTGTATACTATATATTGATTCTCCTAAACCCAGATCATTCTGAAGTTAGACGAATCAGCTGAATTTTTAAATCATGTGCTATCAGTCAACTTTGTTTAGATGCTAAGATTATACAGTTTTACATAGAAACAATTTTTTTATTCCTGGCAGAATAAACAGTTGGGTATTTCACAATTGGAGAATTTAAGCTTTGGATGTAATTGAAAACATTTCTTTTTATAAATAGTATATACATTCTGGTTCTAATAAAGGGGTTTAAAATTTACCAACTATCAGCAATCATATGAATTCACTTATTCTGTTATATATATTTGTATTATGTTTCAGATTTTATGGTAAAGACATTTTGAAATTGTACTAGAGGATGCATTTAAGTTTTATTCAATAATATAGCTTCAGACATTAAAACAAACTAAACGAAAGGACAGATCATTATAGCTTTTGAAGTTCAACATAAATAATTGTATACCGATGATTAATAATTGTTTCGAATTTTTGTTCTTCTATTTCAGAGATGCTGGAAACATCAAAACTGGATTAGAACATCTGGTAAGTTCTAATTTTCTCTTGAATATTTGCATCATCTTTGATATCTGCATTCTAAATGAACAGTTCTGAATGAGCTTTGAATCGCTTGAATTGAGAAAGTCAACTATTTCCCAGAGGGTCAGCTTACTGTTATTATGTGTGAAGCACTTACATTTTCATTTATCTTGCGTTTCAAGGGATTTTATTTTTTTTAATTTTTTGATGTGGAGATGAAATAAAATGGCCTATAATCCTTGGATTGATAATTGCCTTAATTATAAACTAAAAGTTGTACATTGGGATTTTTTTTTGGCATATCTAGATGTGAAAATAACAAACTTGTGTTTTGAAACATACATTCATATATTGCTTATACATTTCATTTATTTGATAGTTTTTAGATGCAATACAAGTTTTTTCAATATAGCATGAATTACTCATTTAAATGATATGTTGTTGTTAAATAAAAGTACAGTTTTTGATGAAAACATAAAATGCTGAACTGTAAACACAGTGCTGTCAGGTTAATAGATTTGTTCAATTTTAGAAATGATTCAAATCCAAATAACTTCACACAGAGTTCCATTTATGAAACAAGCTAGGGAAGGCAGGTGGGTCGGTATGGATATTCAGGACCACAGTAGGGAAACAAGATCTAACTGTAATCTGAAGAACAGTGTTTTTCCTTCCGGAATACCTGTGAAATAACTGGTTCATGTTAAATATGTACTGTATCCAATGTCTAGGTCTTTCTGAGGAAAAAAGACAAAAGTATTAGATATGTTTACTGTCTTGAGTTGACCAAAATAAAAAACAGCAACAGCAATAACAATTTGTGTCTTCACTGCACTTTAGTCACACCTCTGAATATACATATGCAAAGCTCCTTGTAAGTATAAGGACTTTCTTAGATTTTCCAGTATCCCAGTATCACTGACAACTCTTTTTTTTAATGGAGCTCCCTGAAGCTCTTATTAGACTAGTATAATTCTGAGCTTCCTGCTGTAGCAGTTTGAGTCTGTCAGTCAGCTCCAATCTCCAGAGAAGCTGGCTAAATCAGCCTTAAGATAATATCTCTGTTAGATTAGTTCCTAATATTTTGGCCAATACATTGAATCTAGTATTGATTTGCACACATAACTGAGTGCTCAAAAGATGTAGAAATTGTGAAGTACTTTCTCGTGATGGAAACTTCTCAGGTAGACTTCTTCAGTCTATAGAAATAGTCAACAATATGGTAGTTGATCAATAATATATCTGGGGGCTGCCTGATTATTCATTTTTTTGCAGGTGGCTATGGATACAGTTAGTCCTTGAGTTAAAACAGCAATAGGGAGTGGAATTTCTATCACCAAGCAATGTTTTCATAGTGATGGCAACCCTTGAAGTCCCAGTTGCCATTAATAGCTGAATATCATGGTTGTTAGGTGAGACAACTTCCTGTTGGCTTCCCACAAGTCAGTGGAGAAGCTGGCAGGAAGTTGAACGTTGCAGGCTGGCAAGCATGTAAATAGCTGCTGTCAAATGGGCAGGAGAGAAGAGTGGTGAGGGTTTGTGAGGAAGTGCACAATAGGAACCATATGAGGAAGGCATGTGAGGGTGCATGAGAAAAGTGGCATGGGTTGGAGAGTTCTTGAAAGTGCAGTATGGGTTGGGGAGGATGCATGGGGATGCATGAGTGACTGGCACAGTGGAAACACAGTGGGGCTGGAGGAAAATATGTAGATGGTAGTGACTTACTCAGCAACTTACAATCTTCCTTACTAGCTTCCCCATTGATTTTCTGGAGAAGTGGGCAGGAAGGTTGCAAATAGCGATCATGCGACACTGGGCAATGCTGTCAATCATAAGTGCAAACCAGTCGCCAAGCATCCAGATTGTGATTACCTCCCCATGGTGGTGCTGGGACGAATAGAACTCTGAGAACTGATTGTAATCCTCATTTGTTCAGTGCCATGATAATCTCAAATTGTCATCAATGAACAGTACACTACCTGTACTGTTCTGTTTGTTCCCACCAATTTATTGTAATAATATCTTGCACTTACTTGGTGCTGTGGCAGCTACAGTTCATAAATTTGATTCATTTCTTTTTTGGATGGTTTCATCGCTTGTCACGATAACAGTAGATCTGCTGTCTCAGTCTATTGCATCTGGAGATAGATGCGTTCCTACTGATCACCTGAGGAGTTCGATAAAGATTTCTCTAATAGTTCAGGAGGTGCTTTATCCATTCAGAAAGCTGTTCATATTCTAAGAGGAAAAAAATTTAATAACTTCTTCCAAATTTTGAACCTGAGTATCTATTCTCTACTCTGGGGTCCTCTTATTCCTGCTGATTTGAAAAAAAAAAGTACTCTGATTGTCTTCCTTAAAGGTTTATTTGACAGCTATTTCTTCCTTTCATGTTTCTATTCAGGAACTTGTTTTTTCACATCTAACTTTAAAAATATACTGTAGTGAGAAAAATCATTCATTCAGTTTGTTTTGATCAGGCTCAGTTAACCTTTGGTATAGCTTCTCTGTGGTATTAATTCTTCTCTAGGCTGCTTCAGCCTATTGGCTATCATGTCTATAGTTACTCTCTTTGAAGCTTGCATTTCTGGTTTGCAATCATGACAGTTATTCGAAAAGACTAATTTTTATCTCACAAATAATTTATTTTAAAATAAATCATCTTAGATTTGCTGAGAATACATTAATAGAATTAATTAGTTACACTATAATTCAACCAAGGTTAAATTGGGTGTGTTACGAGCCAAGACTTTATCAGTCTATATTTGGAAATCTCACAATATTTTAACTCCTCATTTTCGACTACTTCTTCAACTTTATATTCCCACTGATTTTTCATTATTGGCACATGATATTTTTTTTACAAGTATTCCAGTGAATCATTTTGGTGGTTGTGTTACGTTGTTGTTTATAATCAGTTTGTGTAATCATCTCCTGTTGATTTATAATGTGAAATAAAGTATTCGTAGCAGCAGTTTTGGAAGGATTCAAAGGTCCACCCAGAGCAAAGAAATCAAAATCTTGCCAGAAATAATTCAGACTGTAGAGGAAGGCATAAATAGTAAGTAGCAACTTAGCTATTGAATTTTTTTCATTCTCAAACCAGGCACCTTCTTGTCTGCCTTTTCCTCAGAAAGAACAAAGTTCCCTAACTAAAAAAAATAGAAGAAATGAAACAAAGAATCTTTGAGCATATAATACAGCACAAAAACAACAGAATAAAGTTGCCAGCATTGAAGGTTGTTCAAAGAAACAGCTAGCACAAGTATTAAAAGATGTCAATACTATAATATCAAATATAAGCACCAGCTCACTACAAGAAACAAACCAACTATAGATAGTCCTCAATTTACAACCACAATTAAGCCCAGAATTTCTGTTGCTCTGTTAAGTGAGTCCTTGCCCCATTTTATGACCTTTTTTGCCACAGTTGTTAAGTAAATCACTGCAGTTCTTAAGTTAGTAACGTTGTTAAAGTGAATCTGGTTTCTCTGTTGACTTTCCTTGTGAGAAGGTTGCAAAAGATGATCATATGATCCTGCAACACTGCAACCATCATAAATATATGCCAGCTGCCAAGCAACCAAATTTTGATCATGTGACCATGAAGATGCTGCAATGGTTATAAGTGTGAGAAATGGCCATAAGTCACTTTTTTCAATGCCATTGTAACTTCAAACAGTAAGTAAACAAATGATTGCAAGTCAATGTACAGCACAGCTGTAATTATAACAGAATACATGGAATGCAAAATTACAAAGAAACAAAAATGCTAAACAGTGCATCATCAAAACAGAAGATCAGACTGGAAATTAAGATCAGCAAGTTGACATCAGATGCTAGCAAGCTAGAAGAGATGAAAGAAAAAAAACAGTGTCACTCTGGGCAGAGCTATGGGACAATGCAGAAAAATTTAACAATGCAACTTGGATAAAAGAGGTAAATAAGAATAAAAAAGAAGCTGAAATGAAACATCTTGTTATAGCATCAGAAAAGCAGGGGTGGGCTTCAAAAACCTCAGCAACAGGTTTGCTGCCCAGTTGCTGGGTGGGGGTGGCCATGGTGGGCATGGCCTATTCAGCCTCCTGCACCACGGGGGGAGCATTTCCAGCCTCCCCCCTGGCTCCGGATGCTCTCTGGAGGCTGGAAATGGACTGTTTCCAGCCTCCTCGAACTTCCAGGATGCCCATTTTTTGCCCTCCCCTGGGTCCAGAGGCTTTCCTCCAGCCTCTGGGAGGGCGAAAACGGCCTCCCACCCCAGCTCCGGATGCTCTCTGGAGGCTGGAAACGGACCTTTTACAGCCTCCCTGAACTTCCGGGAGGCCCATTTTTCACCCTCCCCGAGCCTCCGCACGCACCCTGCATATACCTGCATCCACAACGGGCCACGTGGAGACTCCTGGGAGGGGCGGGGAGGGGCAGGGTGAGCGGGGCCAGCCAGGAGTGGGATTTGGGGGTTCGGCAGTCCCCACAGAATCTTTGCTAAGGGTCCACCTGAACCCCTGCAAACCCCTAGCAGCCCACCCCTGCAGAAAAGGTGAAGAAAAGGGCAAGGGAGATCAAAAGTGGTCAGTTAAAGTAAAGTCTGCATTGAGTCCTGAGATTGGTGATCCCATGCATATTCCTATGATTTGTTGGTGTATTTTTCCATCAAATTGAAAGTAGTTAGTGAGACAGAGGCTGATGGGCTCCACGATTCTGGATATTTCAGCCTTAGTGTATTTGTTTAAGTTGGGCATACTGTGTAGTAGTGCTGCCACAAATTCTTTTATTAGTTCCTGGTTTATGGATGTAAAGAGTGCTGTGACATTGAATGAAACCAAAGTCTATTCTTCTGTATTTAGGTCTTTGATTTTCTAGAGGCACTACAGTGAGGCATTGATAGAATAGTCAGAAGTGTCCAAGCTTTTTTGGTTAAATTCTTTGGCTATATTATATGGTTAGGGTCCCTGGTAATGATACAATTGGAGAATTGGCTTATGTATTTTTGGCTGCCCATAGATGTGTGGGAGAATGCATACACTGCTTTCATCCATTACTATTCTTTTTTTTCTTTTTTTTTCTTTTTTTCCTTTTAGCTTTCTTGGTTAGGTTGTTAAAGGTTCTCTTGATTGGATTGTCTAGTTTCTGTATTAGGTTGGTTCGACCTTTGTCTGGTGGGATGATGATGATGATTTGATGGTTTGATCTTTATTACATTTCTGAAGGTTACTCTGTTCTATGAGTTACAGGTAGTCTTTGACTTATGATCACAACTGGGACAGAATCTTGGTTGTTGAGCAAAGTGTCATTAAACAAAATTGCCAGGTGATCACCACAATTCCAGATCTCCCAGTTGTAGTCATTAAGTGAGCATACAGGGGGTTAAGCAATTGCTTGAGGTTGCCTCAGTGGGTGGGACAGGCTCTGGGGCTTAGCACCTGCTGGTATGCAGAAAACTGTTATAAGCTAGGAAGCTGATGTCTTTTTATCCCTCTATGCCCAAGAGGCTCAGGTTCTTTCACTGCCAAATCCCTGAAGTTTGATCATGCAACCGTTTGGGCATTGCTTCAGTCGTAACTTCAGGCAGGGGTTATAATTCCCTTTGTTCAGTACCATGGTAATTTCAAGCAGTCACTGAACGAACTGTCATAAGTCAAAGATTGCCTATAGTCCTGCTTCTGGGTTGTTGTTTTTTTCTGGTCTGTGGTATGATTGTCTGCTTGTGTATTATCTTTTACTTTATGATCAGCAGGAATGTTAATGTTTGAACCTACATGTCAATGTTGGAATGTCAATGTTGAACATGCACAATCTTATTTTTGTTAAACCTTTGTTAAAGATTGGAATGTTTCATCTCTTTAAGCCTTACATGAATGACCCACTTGTCCTTGTGGTCAAGGAAAGAATTCTGACCATTTTAAGTGTTGGGTTGCAGACTGTCATTAATAGCTTGTTAGCCCATCAGTGGTTTATGGATAGTTACTGCCTTTCAGCAATGTAGATATTCTCCTTGTAATATGTCAATCAATAAACACCAATAGGGATTGCTAAAAGCTCTTCCTGAGTAGTATGTTTCATGTATTTTTCCCAGTAAAGATATTTATAATCATTGCTATTTGAAGAGTTAGGATTGCTCAGTTGTACTCATGACAGTCTTGCACTACGCTTCATATGTGACTGCAGATATGCTTAAATAAAAAATGGCATGTGTTGTACAATTAGGACTTAGTTTTACAAATTTTATTTTTATAAAGGAAATAATATATTTGTACCTTATTCTGCTCTCTTTTTTCTTTCAATTTTTTTTTTATATTTCAATGTATTTTTATACTGATAAAAATAGTTGTGTCATGGATTTAGGAAACAGATAGAGTTTATGCTTCCTGAAATGTATGGAAACCAAAGGTAGCTTCTGATAATTCCCTATGAGTCTGCTTTCAAAAAAGAAATAATATTTCTGTAGGCATATTTGACAGGAGAAGGAACATCACAGTTAAATCTTAAAGATAACAGGCTTATTATTGTATAACAACAGCAAAAAGCCCAGTGGCTGGATTCTTCCTCTGATTTTCAGATTTAGATTAGATGATGTCATTGGGGAATATAGCTAAAAGTTAAGCCATGTTCCTAATAACCTAGTTTCTGCATCTGCAGTAATTGCTTGGTCTAATATTCATTATCTTTTCTCTGTCCTTTTGGGAAGAAAGTATGTGGCTGAGGCAGAACTGGTTGCACTTGTTCCATTTGTGCCTTATACTTCAGCTGAGACTCAGCTTCATTTATACATGTTTCAGCTGGATGTTTTGTCTGGCAGGCCAAATTATGCCTTGAAATTCCTGCTTTTGGCATACTTTGTAAAGTCCATTGCCATTGAGTGGCTATTAGCTTCAAATGAATATAAATAAGTATTTTGAATGAAGACTCATCATACTCAGATATATTATATGTTACACTGAGTGAAGAAACAATTTGGGAAAATATAATAAAGTGGAATCAGTGAAATTACAATGTAGTTTTGAACCCCAAATAGCATAAAAGTAACTCATGGTAGATACTATAATTTTAGTTTATTTTATTGTCATTTCACCTCGTACAATGAAATTAAATACCATCTTCAGTGTACATCATACATAAGAAAATTATAAAACAAAACAAAAACACATATCCTTCACATTCTATACAGTTGAATTAAAAACCCCTGATATTGCATTAATATTACACTATACAGTAGAAGTCAATATTATTACTGCTCTGGGATAGAAGCTGTTTTTCAGCCTATTTGTCCTTGTTTTTATTGTCCTGTACCATCTGTCAGATGGTAATAGTTCAAAAATAGGGTGCCCAGGATGAGATGGATCTTTAAGAATGCTTTGAACTTTCTTAAGGCAGCAGGAGCTATAAAGCTCTTCCAAAGAGGGGAGAGGGCAACCCATGATCCTCTGGGCAATGACGTTCACCCTCTGAAGGGCAGTCGAGACCTCTGGGGAAGATGTGGAGGAGCCATCGTCCACAGGAGACGTCACACCCCCTTGAATTTCTGTTTTGACCCTCAGATTTTAATAATTAACTCCTAGCAGATTCTAGTAATTAATAAGAGTAGATCCCTGTGTGTAAGCATGAGTAGCAATAAATCAGTTTCACATATGGGCCTCATCTTTCACACCTGACATAACCACGCCATTACAGCAGGGGTCTCCAAACATGACGATCTTCAGACTTGTGGACTTCAACTCCCAGAATGCCTCAGCCAGGTATGCTCAGCACACTGCAACCATCATAAACACGAGTCGGTTGCCAAGCATCTGAATTTGGCTCATGTGACCACAGGGATGCTGCAATGGTTGTAAGTGGTGAAAAAAATGGTCCTTTTTCAGTGCCGTCGTAACTTTGAGCGATCGCTAAAGGAACCGTTTTACGTCGAGGACCACCTGTGACATGGAAGAAAAAGTGAAAAATGAAAATGAAGGAGCAAGATTATGTATTTGCTTGTCTGCTGCCATCTCCTTCGTCACCTGTGAATCCACTAGATCAGAGGTGGGGAACCATGGCCTCCTTTATGACTGGTGGACTTCAACTCCCAGAATTCCTGAGCCAGCCAGCATAGTTGGTTGAGGGATTCTGGGAGTTGAAGTCCGCCAGTCATAAAGTGGGCCATCGTTCCTCACTCCTGCACTAGAATTTGCTGCTGTGCTTCTAAGCTGCTCTTCGCCCGTTGCTTCAGTCCCAGCCAAGCCTATTAAACCAACATTAATTGTTTGCTGGTCTTTGTCCAAAAAATACCTTTCACGGCATTATTTTCCAAACAAAGATTGCGTGATCTGCATCGTATTATCTTAATCTGGAAGAAGCAGAGCAAAATCTTACTTCTTCTCTTTGGCTCGGTTGATGCTGTTTGAATTTTCTACCCCCTCGGTGTATAAATATGTTCATAATTATATTTGTTGTGCTGAGCGTGTTTTTTTTTGCGGCTTGCGCTGTGACATCTCCCTTGGTGTCTTATTTGCTTTTTATATATTTCCAACCGGCACATTTAGTCCTCAACATACAACAGTCATTTAGCGACCATTCCAAAATTACAATCCCACTGAAAAAAAAAATGTGACTTAGGGCTGATCCTCGCACTTATGACCACTGCGGCCATCAACATTTGGGCACAGGGCAACCAGCATGTACAGGTAGTCCTTGACGTACGACCACGATGGAGCCCAAAATGTCTGTTGTTAAGCGAGGGAGTTTTGCCCCATTTTACGACATTGCCTGTCATGGTTGTTAAGTGAATCACTGAAGTTGTTTTCTTTAGTAAATCGCTGATGAACCGGTTGCCAGACATCTGAATTTTGGTCATCTGATCATCGGGAGGCTGCACAGGTTGTAAGTGTGAAAAACAGTCCTAAGTCACTTTTTTCAGTGCCGTTGTAACTTTGAACGGTCACTAAGTAAACTGTTATAAGTCAAGGTCTCCCTGTATTTACTATGGTTGCAGAATCCCAGAGTCATGCAATCACCATTTGTGACCTTTTTGGACATCTTACAACTAGCTCAGTCAATGGGGGAAGGTTGATTCACTTAACGATGGTATGATTCACTTAACAACTGTAGTGATTCACTTAACCACCATGCCAAATAGCAATAGCACTTAGACTTATCTACCACTTTACTGTGCTTCACAGCCCTCCCTAAGCGGTTTACAGAGTCAGCCTATTGCCCCCAATAATCTGGGTCCTCATTTTACCCACCTCGGAAGGATGGAAGGGCTGAGTCAACCTTGTGCTTGGTGAGATTCGAACTGCCAAATTGCAGGCAGCCGGCAGGCAGCAGAAGCAGGTCTGCAATCTAACCACTGCGCCACCGAGGCTCGTGATTGTGATTCTTTAGATTCTATGCCTGTGTTTGTTGTTCTTAGAAGAACTCAACAAAGGTAGAGCTGCTTCTGAAGAAGAAACAGCATAAGCAGAGCAAAAACAGCCAAAAAGAGAGAAATTGAGCTGACTGCTTCCTGAGAAGATACTGGGAGAAGATACCCACGGCTAGTTATCATCATCTGAGGATGGTTTTGGAGGAAGCTTAGCCAGCTTAGCTGTGTAATGCCTAACGTGTGATGGCAGCCCGTTTCTCAATAAAAATAATTATAGCTCATCATCCTTGCCTTGAGGGGCAAGGAGCTTCCTTCCTTCTCTACCCTGAAGCAGAGTGAGGGTTGCGCTTTCTTGAAGGATAATTAAAACGCCTTTGGGCTCACGTCACAGCAAGAAATGTAGGCTTTGACACCAAGTTAGACCCCCTCAATGGAAATGTATGCTTCTCCCTACCATTTTCTGGTCTGATTCACATGTTTTGGTTGCTGGGCCCTGTCTTAAGCCAACCCTGATGTAGCTTGAGGTATGAGTAAACTTTAAAAAGATCAAGAATTAATATTAAGATGGACCTCGAAACAAGCAAATCTACATCTACACAACTGAAATGGCACCAACTACACCTTTCTAATTAACGCACGTCATCCCTTTTGTGCTATTTGCAGTGAGGGGAAGACCTACAGAAATGACAGGGGACTAGGAAAACCTTTCTCAGCTTTTAGAAGAGAAGAGAAGAGTGTAACAGAGTTGGAAGGGATCTTGGAGGTCTTCTAGTCCAACCCCCTGATCAGGCAGGAAACCCTATAGCATGTCAGACAAACGGTTGTCCAATCTCTTCTTCAAAACTTCCAGTGTTGCAGCATTCACAACTCCTGAAGGCAAGTCATTCCACTAGTTAATTGTTCCCACTGTTGGGAAATTTGTCCTTGAGTTCTAGGTTGCTTCTCTCCTTGGTTAGTTTCCATCCATTGTTTGTTGTCCTGCCTTTTAAAGTGCTTTGGAGAATTTTATTTTTGATGCTCATGGAATTTTATTTATTTATTTATTTATTTGCTTTTTTCCTAATTGCTTTTTTCCTCCTCCTTTCCAAAGTGTGCCACCACTGGTTTCATTTGGGGTATTAGTTTTCCTACTACAGGTAATCCTCCACTTACAAAAGTTCATTCGGTGACCATTCAGAGTTACAACAGCACTGAAAAAAATAAAGCGACTTACGACCGTTTTTCACTCTAACGACCGTTGCAGCATTTCCCCCACGGTCACGTGATCGGCGCCTGGCAACTGACTCATATTTATGACAGTTGCGGTGTCCCTGGGGGGGGGGGTCACCTGATCCTCTTTCCCGACCTTCTGACAAGCAAAGTCGGAGTCATTTAACAAGTTTGTTGCTAACTTAATGGTGGTGATCCGCTTAACAACTGTGCCAAGAAATGTCACAAAATGGGGACAAACTTGCTTAAAAAAACAGAAATGTTGGGTTCAATTGCGGTCGTAAGTCAAGGACTGTCTGTATTTGTTGGCAGATAGGAAGGCTGGACATCAACAGTGGAACAGCCTAGCCCTAGAAAAATACTGTTCGGACCCAGCTCCCCAAACACGACAAACTCTCTGTATTTAAATCAATGATTCCTTTATGAGGAGTGCCAGCAGCCCCAGCAAAAAGTTTCTCTCTCAACGCAGGCTAACAAGTCTGTCTGGCGGAGAGATGAATAGTTGTCTGCCACACCTATTCCTCTCCGCCCCCTGCCTTTTATCCCCAGAGCTAGGGGGTGGGGCTTCGCTAGCAGTGGTGGCTCTTCCGTCCCGAGGACCGGCCCATAGATTTCCACTGCTCTCCTCTCCTCTGCCTTCTGCAAATCCGTGCGTCAGACACTGGACCCAGCTGTTCCTCCTCTTCCTCATCAGCCATCTCCAGACCTGGAGACTGTTGACTCTCCATCTAAGGGCTGACAGATGCCTCTGTCTCTCTCTATCTGCCAGCAACATTCCCTCTTTCCCCTCGGGGCTCTCAGTTTGCCCTGACCCTGACTCTCACACTTTCTCCTCCTCTGATTCGGCTGCTGGAGGGGCCGGCGGCCGACAGGCCACAACAAATGCCAAGATAAATAAAATAAGAGGTCCCCCGTTCCAGATAAGGTTAGGAAAAAAGTTGGTCAGGTTTAGTTGGTGTTTGTAACTAGACCTCAAGCATCTGTTTACCTGCAAAAGGCTATACAGCTAGAAGGGCAACCCTACAAATGGGTGTAAAAATACAATTGGTGTATGCCCAAAGCAGGCAATGTTTAGTTTTTTAGAGCTCTTCACATTTGCCGGTATTGGAAGAGTGAGGCTGTTGCAAGTTTGAAGTCAAAACTAAGACCATGGAGAGATTAACACATTTGGTGTATGCCCACTCCAGTGCTATATGACGTGAAATGGAGGGTGAATGGGAAGGATCCAGCAGGGGAAAGGATTCTTGTCAAAAACCAATAATGTGATTTTGAGCGTAAGGTTGTCAAATGTAGAAGCTTGTAACTAAAGGAAGTCTCCGATTTGGCTTTCAAATTGCTGGTTTTTAAGCAACCATTTTTTTAAATTGATCAAGAAGAACTTGAAATTTTGAAGGTGGGATCTCTGTCAACCAAACTGTGGCGAAGGGCCTCTTCTTGAAATGACTAGAAACTGGGTGTCACAAATTTCACGTTAGCAATTTTCCTTCCACAAAACGCAGTCCGGGTAATTTAACTGAAGTCTCCCAACTACACAACGAGGAGGAGGAGGAGGAGGCTATGGCTGCAAGGGCGGTGGTTGGGAAAGAGATATTTTTAGCACAAAAGGGATTTGGACGCCTTTAGAAATCCACTGTCCTCTTGCTTACCTTCCTTCAGCTTGATCGGTCGGGACATTTTTTCCGTCTGCATCAGCCGCCTCCACTTTACCTGTGTGTCAACATCACTCAGGGCAACACCACCTTACCCCGAGCAGGATAATACCTGCATTCTTCTGCTGAATTAGATCTCTTGGCCTCACCTGGGCAGCTGTGGCTCGAGCCAACTTCACCAACAGCCTTGGGAAGGCCTCTTGTTAGTGAACAGAAGGACAGGCCTGCCTGCTCATAGTTTTCTCTCTCTCGGCCTGTGTCCTTCAAATCAGTAATGGGGCTTTTTTAGCAGGGTCTGTTCTGTTGCTGTAGGTTGCCTGTTCTACAACATTTAGGGGGGGGGGAACCCACTAAGAGGTTGGACTAAGACTAGGGAGTCCCAGTTTGACCATCTTTAGCCATGACATGGGAGGAAGCCTCGGTCCAACCTCCCTCAACCCAGCCAACCTCTCTCTGTGACTTCAGCAGGCAAATAACAGGCAAGGTTCGGTGCAGAGTTTGATGCTTGATTATTCAAACCATCCAAGCTTCTTCAGTTGGGGAAATAAATGTTGGCTTCTCCCATTTTCCCCTCCTTTTCGATGTGCGTGTATCGTCAGAGAAAGACTGAATTGGTAGGTATATTTTGAGAAGCGTGTTCTGGATGTGGACCAAAAAACGTGGAACTAAGAGGGAGGCTGGGGAGGGAGAAAGGTGGAAGGAAAAACAAACTCTCTTTCAAGATCAAATTATATGGCATGTTGGAACCAGAAATACAAAACTCGCACCATCGCTTTTGAGCAAATACTTCAGAATAAAAGGAATGTTTATTGTGCAATCCTTTTTTTTGTGTTTTTTAAAAAAAATTCAGAAACCTGAGAGAAGCAAGAGATAATGCCGTGAGTGAAAAAGAAAGAGCTGTGGTAGCTGAAAAAGATGCATTGAGCAAATACGACCAGCTTTTGGAACAGTAAGTACCTTCCCCGTTCCTTGAGCATAGCTTTTGAAAAAAGAGGAAGGTTTGTGCAAATAAAGGGAAGGCTGGGGCTTTCCAAGAATGCATTCATCTTAGTGTTGTTTACTGTGAACTGTTGCGAAGACACAACTAAGATAGTCTGCTGTTAGGGATGAGAGCTAAAAAACACAATTTCTAATAAATGTATACATGGCAGTGGGACAAACACACTAAGCTGGTTATTGATTGGACTGCAACGTCCATGCTCCCTTGCTGGAACCATAGAGGGTCTAAGCTGCACCCTCAAGGAAGGTCCTGGATGGGCATTGCAGCTGTGGGTTTTCCAGGCTTGTGCCCATCCTCCCAGTTGTTCGCTGCCCACTATCCCCCTCTCCCCCACACTATTCAATCCCCCAGGTTTCTGTTCTTGGTGCCCCCTCTTCTCTCCCCGATGGAGAAGGTTATGGTGTCATTATTCCCATGAAAAGCAGGGCTAAAAAAGGCGGTTGGAAATGCAACGACAGGCCCCGCTATGAAGCAAGAGCTTCTCCCTTGAGAAAGAAGTTGGCAAGTAGTGAGAGGGTTGGTTAATCGTTTTCACGCATGTCATGAGGTTTTCATGAGATTATCAGTGGCAACACCAAAAGTGAAGCAACTTTTATGAGAGGCTGGGAACCCTGGCTGGGAACCTAAAGCCACATGGACGTCTTCTGTGTGTTTGAGTGTGCGTACGGACATGTTGAATCTATGGTGATTTTATACACTTTTTTAAAAAAAACAACCAACAACAGCAACATCTTTTTACCTTTTCCCAAGAGATCGTATTTTAAATGTTGGCGTTCTTTTGAGTACAGAGCAATAAACAGTGCAGGATCAAAAGAATCATGGAGGTTTTCTTCAGTCCAAACCCCTGCCCGGCAATTCTCAGAGGAGGCTGGACAGATAGTTTATTTGTTCTAAAATGTCTAGTGACGAATCCCCCCCCCCCCCCCATGACTCCAGGAGGAAGGCTGTCATGATGAGGGACTTCCTCCTAATTTCAGGTTGGCGCTCTCTCTCCCTCTCTCTCCCTCGCTCCCTCCCCTCCTCTCTCCCTTCCCTCCCCTCCTCTCTCCCT
>JANHFL010001689.1:163448-180933 GCA_032468155.1 Oxyrhabdium leporinum | reverse complement strand
TCCTTCCTTCCTTCCTTCCTTCCTTCCTTCCTTCCTTCCTTCCTTCCTTCCTTCCTTCCTTCCTTCCTTCCCAATCTACTACTGAAACTTCAAGTTACCAGTTTTCCAACAGTCTTTATCATCAGACCCAGCACCTCTGAGGGCATCCTAACTCCAGACTTATATATAGCCTGGATTCACTCCTTATCATCACTGATCATCAACTCCTCATCACCATCACCATTAACAAAAAATGCTGCCAATGCTAGAGGAAATCTCGTGTCTCCAGTCACCTGCTTGGCTTTCTGAAATAAACTTACCTGATGCCAGGAGTATTATTTGGAAAGTTGCTCTGGACACCAAGCAGCTGCCATATTGTATTCCCCACAATAAAATGTTTAGTGCCTAACATAGTTATACTTTATAGAATGCTGTTATATCTAATCTCCAGGAATTATATTCCAATCCTTGGTATGTGTTCCTCATTCAACACGGAAACCTTTGCACACACACACACACATAATAGGGATGTACTGTACAAAAACAGAGCAATTTTCTGTCCATTTGCTCCCAGTACACTGTGTGTAATAAACAGTCATTGAGGGACAAAAACTGAGCAGATTGTGCTCCACAGTTGCTTTTACTTCAAAATAGAAGCAGCAACAATTGTATGTCCTTTTAAACAAAAGAGAACAATATGATGACACTTGACAGCCGCAGCAAGCCAATGATGTACAGTACATTTCGCTGGAGAGCAAAGCAATCTCCGTCCTTAAAGCAGAGTTCCAAAGAGACGTTTCTGCCCTTCTTTTGATTCCTCACCCCAGCAGTGGATCAAAACTGCCTGCAGATCAGGGCCCTGCCTGCCCCTTCATCACCAAGAGAGCTGTCATTACCAGTGGCTGCACTGTTTTGGCAGAGAGAAATGTCAGTTTTTCTCTAAGCATTGCCACGCCCTATGTAAACAAGCTTTCTATTCTGATAGATCAGCCTATCTTATATCAGCTAGCTGTCTGTATTTCACTTATGTCATCCTTTCACCCGCCTTCATTTCTATATCCCCCCCCTTTTTTGTGTGTGTTTCTACAGCTAATTCTTAGGCATTTTATTTCTCCTTTGAGTAATAATTTATATCTACTCATAATTAAAGTCTTTTTTTTTTCTTTGCTCCTCTCTAAACTCTACAGATTTTCATTGCTGGGTCTGATTCACTACATCTGTTCAACAGTGTGTTAGGTTCAGCTGCAACCTCCCTATCTAGATATTGGGAAACATTCACTCTGATTTTTCTAATGCGAGACCTCAATCTGGTATTCAAGAATAAAACTGACAGGACTTTGGTAATTTCAGTTCCATGCTGAATTAATTAGTGGATACTTCATGAGGTTTCTTTGTGCTTTAAAGTCTGAGAAAATTCTTTCTTGAGAAAAATAATAAGAGGATAGAAAACTTCACTATAAAACTTGGTACACATTGGATACTCTTATAGAGTGTCCTGGACTTATGACCACAGCTGGGCCAAGAATTTCCATTGCTAAGCAAGGCGGTTGTTCAGTGAGTTGCACCCAATTTTAGGACCTTTTTGCTATGGTTGTTAAGTGAATCACTGTAGTTATTAAGTGAATCATGCAGTTATTAAGCAAATCTGGCTTCCCCCATTGACTGCTTGTCAAAAGCTGTCTGAGAAAGTTGCAAATGCTGATACATGACCTTGGGACACTGCAACCTTTGTAAATCCATGCCAGTTGCCAAGCAACCAAATTATAATCATGTGACCATGAGGATGCTGCAGTGGTCATTAGTGTGAGTACCAGTCATAAGTAAATTTGTTCAGTGTTATTCTAACTTCAAATGGTTATTAAACAAATGGTTGTAAGTCGAGTACAATCTGTGCGTGTCCACAGTCAAGAAGTCAAGCTTTAACATCTTTTATTCAGACCAAGATAACAAGTTGATAAAAATTACATTAGTGGAAACAAATTACAGCCCCCAGAAGAGTAGAAGGGTTATAATGAAGATGGAGAGCCTGTAGTCTCTATACATTCAATATCTACCTATTCTAAACCACAAAAGGTAGGTTTTTAGTTAAATGATATTTGAAGCACCATAAAGTCCCTGTCTCTGGCTTAGATACTTACCATGTAAAGAAGTGTCAGCAATAATACTTGTCATCTCCTATAAAGCCTGATTTTTGTTAGATAACCATTAAAGGGATCAATCTGTTATCAAAATAATTCAAGACAATAAAGCACACTAAATAAGAGGTGAAAGCAAATTTGACAAAATATTAAATATTCACACTTACCCCGTGCTTTCTCCCCATCATTTCCCCTTCTATGATAACCTTCTTCAGGACAACTTTTAACCTACATGTGGTCCCAAGCCCCATTGTTGCTCTCTGCAAGCCCTTTGAGATTTCAGGCTCCCTAAAATAACAACAAAGTCTCTCAGCAATGCCTCTTCGGATCACCACTGTGCCTCTTGGTACTCTAAAATACCAATCATTAAAATCTCCAGCTATAAAACGTTTATCTACCTCTGACATTTTAAGCTTGTAAAGATACATGGTGAGACTAGTAAAATGAAAACCAATAAATGTGGATCTTATTTTTTAGTGATTAATCAAACCTGCACATAAGAAAAATAATAACACATGCGAAAGATATATACAGAGACCAGAGAGAATTATTAAAATGGTTTTTTTTTAAATTTACTATGCTACTCTCTTTCCTCAGAAGATACCAAATGCCTTGGCTATCTTGTCTCCTGCAGATCAAGGCGTTGTTGTAGAATGGTGTTTCTCAACCTCAGCTATTTTAAAATGTGTGGACTTCAATTGGCTGGGGAATTCTGGGAGTTGAAGTCCAGATATTTTAAAATGGTCACTGTTGAGAAACACTGTTGTAGAGAAAAGGTCAAGGCCAAAAGCTTCTTCCATTTCTCCAGCTCTGACTTTTTCTGAAAACTGAGATTCTTAGGAAAGATGTCAGTACTTTGGCCCATCCCACTGCACCCAGCCTTCTACTCATGCATATTAATTGTGGAATGTTTCTGTGGCCAGCAAAGGCTGAAGTGTGATGCCTTGAGTCATATTATTGCATAGTCTGGAATGCTTGACTGCTGCACCTACAAAACTGAACTTCCTAACTATTTCTACAAATTAGTTTTGACTATTGTCAAATACCTAATTAAAAACCAGCTGAGAAGAAGCTGGTTGGGTTAAGATACCCTTTTGGCTCCATTTTCTCTGCTGACAAAGAATAAACTTGGCCTTTTTTTTTTAACTGTTGGCTTGCCTTCAATCAAGGAGCAGAATTTATTATATTGTTAAACGTTTAACAAGCCGGATACCTAAAATAGTTGCCACATCACATTATGTAACCCCAAGTAGCTAATGTCAGAAACAGTTTTCAATTATCCCTTTCACCACCTGTAAAGAAAGTGGTAAAATTTTAAAATATGCCTGTTCTGAAAAGTATTGCAAGCTGTGATCTGAAGTATCCTTGCTGGAAAGCTTCACACTTAAGAACACTAACAGAAATCTTTCATAATGAAGAAGAATAAGGAAGCAATTTTAATCAAGCATTACATTTGTTCAGTTGTGTACCATACTCATTTTAGTGTCATGCAATGAGGCCAAGGCCTTAATTCTGTCATTCTGTTAAGTTTTTTCTCCCTTACTCTGCTCTGTCTTACACAGACACACAAGTACCTCAATCATTATTTTGCTGTCTGCCATTCCTTTCTCTTACCTTCTCCCACTCAGGTTTCACAGAGGATTGGGCAGATTATTCAACTATTTTTTTTCTGTTTCTTTCCCATTTCAGCATTTTCTCTCTCTCCATCTTCTCCTTCATCCTTTCCTTCCATCTCTCTCCATGTCTCCCTTCTCCTCTGCCCCTCCTCTGGGTTTTTCCAAAGTTTGTGATGAAACTTGCCCAAGAACCATATGGCTACAAGTTGGCACCATTGCTTAAGAAGAATTTCCATGTAAATCTTGCCTGCCAATAATAGAAAGGAATAAAGAAATAGTAACCAAAATATTAAACAAAGCTTAGCAAAAGCTGATTTTTATCCCATTCCTCTATGATTAAATGGTAGGAGGCAAGGGAGTTCTTGGAGTCAGGGGTCAAAATTCAATGTGGTAGATACAATTTCTCAGTTGAAATCTAGACTTTTTTTAAAATGTGTGGGGGGGCTTCAATTATGTACTTATGGCCATCATCTTGAACATTTTACCCTATGTGTACCCTAGAGACCTGTAGGAATGTGTGTATGTATGTGCACACACAGAGACACAGAAACACACAGAGTGCTTTGTATATCATATGAATATATATAACTTTACAAATGGTACTGGAAATACGATAGGAAAAAATCTGCAAGGATCAGTAATAGTGACACATTTCCTCTTATTCTCCATGTAGTTCAACCTGCAGTCTCTTAATGAACAATTGTTTTTGAGTGAAAGCATGCAGTTGAAACACATATTCCCTTTCCCCTCTAAAGAGATGATAAGCAACCTTTTAAAATCACTGATCACATTTTTATTTACTAGAGTACAGGCTGATACACTACCATTTTAGCTTGCTTTTTTCTAGGCAGGTATGCATCCTTCCAAAATGGCTGACTGGCCATTTTTATTTTCTTAAAAAAAAAATTGAGGACCTTTCTCAGAACTTTTTTTTTCAATTACACCTAGCCACAACACAGGCAACGTCTCCATCCCCATGATGTGATCTTCATCTCATGTTCTGCCTGTGAATGAGCCAGATTTTAGTAGACCTTAAGATACATTGGTGTCAAAATAATAAAAAATGGAGGAATACTTTCTATCTTGCACACATTAAGGCAGGTGTAGCCCATATTTCTGGATGAACTCTGAGGCAAAAAAAAAAGTTACAAAACTATGTTGCTCTTCAGTTGGTTCAGAAGAGAACACCATAAGTTACTGTGATTCATGGCTACAAGTCTTTTATTTTTAGTTTACTATGCAACAAATTTTCCATTCTTAAAAAGAATGCATTTATTTATCTAACCCCCATCCCACCATCCCCCAGTATACAAAACTTCACAGAATAAAAAAAAAGGTCTTTCTCTACTAAAATACTGAAAAAATTAATTAAAAAATAAACAACACATTTACTATAGGAGTTTCACACTGGTAAGCCTCATTCCATGCTTTTGATGGACATGCTCCTTCCCTTCCCTCCCACATATTGAATAATTTGTGAAATGGGACTGGCAGCGTTATGTCTAGAGACTAGGCCATGGTCCAGCAGCTCTGGCATCTCAGATTTGAATAAGCCAAAGAGCAAACTTTCTCAATATGTATTGGTGTTGCAAAGCTTTCTACATTCTACAATCAGGGAATAAAGGTGGACAATATTTTGCCTATTATGTACTCTAGACAAATATCATTGTGGAACATTCTAGAATATTCTAGAAAAGATACCAAATGTTTTCTTTGTGATGGAGACAATGTGGAAATTGAGTTACTGGCAGATGCAGATCTTGCCTGAGGCAAAGTTGTAAAGTTGGCTACCACTGTGGAAGCTGCACTCAAAAATGGCCAAGTCCTACATTTTGTTTAAAAAAAAAAACCTCCAAAAAAATCCAGACTTCAAATGCAAACCCCAAAAGAAGTTCAGGAATGTGGAATGTTGTCTCCCATTATCACCAATCCTGTTAATTTGCTAAAGGAATTCCAATGAAATATTTTGGTCCAGCCACCAAAGGCCCAAGAGATCCAGAATAAATACTTATATCCAGGAGGAGAAAGAAGAAGGAATAGATGAAAAATCTTCTCTGTAAAGGAAGAAGAAATGGAAATTATTGTGATATTTAACAGGCAACCTGTACACAAGAAAATAGATATGACCCCTTTGAAAAAGTTATCAATACAAGAAAGGAGATTGAATCCAGTAACCATGGAAAAAGCAAGATTAAAAACTTACCCTGAAGAAACTGTTTTCTTATTAGGTTTAGCCATATATAAAGGACATACTGTAGATACAAAGAATAGCTGACATAGCTGAGTGTGTTAATAGCACAAGGAGGAAGATCTAATGTGTATAATCAAAAATGACTGAAAGAATTTAAGATTATATGGGCCTAAGATCATAAGTGTCACTTGTATAAGAAACCTTCAAAACGTACTGCATAGAAAGTAGAACAGGAGAAGCTAGTTACAATAATAAGGAAAACATACATTTCTGTTCAACAGGGCTACCAGCCAAACCAGTTTTAAGCCAAAAAGTTCTCTATGCTTTCCAAGATAAAACTCAAATAGAATTGGAAAAACTGAAAGAGGGCAGCCTTACCTCATCTATAAGTTTTCTAAGAAGGCAAGACCCACTGTCTCTTTGGCTAAGAAAGATGGAACCATCTGCTTTTGTGAGGACTGCAAAGTTTCTGTTAATCAGATCTTAAGTTAAGCAACTTTCCCATTCCAAGAATAGCCTTGCTAGCAATATTGGACAGAGGACAATATTTTAGTAAGTGGTATCACTGCTGAGTTCCATCAGCATCTGACATTTTGAAAAAGCCACCCCAAACCTCTGAGAAACATAGTTTAAACAGAAGCAAAAGAGATCTAGAACTATCTATAACACATGAACAATGTTTGAAAGAATAAGAAATGTAGGGCTGAAACTGAAAGAAAACTGTGCTTGGGATATAAATTTAGCAAAGATAGTTATCCCCTGGCAAAGTTTTAGTCATTAAAAGAGTACGAAATACATCAGAACCTCAGTGCTACCTGCAGATGTTTTATGTTGTCCTGACTAAGCTTGGTAGAACTGACTGTGGTTAAAAATTTGCTTTTACCCAACTGAGAAAGACTCTTGGATATAACAAATATTTCCAATTTTTAACACTGATTTGAGCTGTCTTGAAAGTTCTTTAACTAAGGAAATTCTGTGAGTGATTTTCTGTCCCTGTGTCTGTCTCATGGCAGAGTTAGAAACATCTTTATTATTGAAAATGTTTTTGTTTTGTGGCAGTTAAAGTAATAGGAGTCCTAACCCAGATATCCAAACTATGGCTTATTGCATATGGTACAGTTGGATAAACCATAGATTTGATTAGATTTACTTAAGCATATTGTATATCTCTGGTCATTCATACATCATTAACTGGAGAAAGAACAGTGCTTTTCATCTGCTTTTACTTTTATAGGTGAGTATGGTGCACATGAATGTCACATAAAGTAGATTCTAATCTCCATTTCATTTGGTCATCTTAGAATTAAGCCCTGCTGAGTTGTTAGTTCAAATTCAATAGTCTAAGGACAGAAATATAAGGCCTTCATGATGATGATGATGATGATGATGATGATGATGATGATGATGATGATGATGATGATGATGATGATGATGATGATGATCTCAGTTTGTGGCATATCTTTACTAATATTAAGTGCAGAGCATCCTATGTTTTCATACTAAAGAATGGGACAGAAACTATATTGACAATGCTGGGAGATTATTTAATATAGGAGTGTTAAACTGGCGGCCGCAGGCCAGATGCATCACATGCTGGCCACGCCTACCCCAGCTCCACAAATGGGAAAAATGTCATGAAACATCATGTAATGGCAACATGATACAGAGTTTGACACCTGTGATCTAGTACATCAGGGCTTGGAGTATGCCATTCCTGGTCCTTTTAGGACTCTTTTAGTTATGCTACTGACTCTGGAATCTCCTGGGCTCTCTATAAAGGTTAGCACCATTGGGCAGTGATTCTGCTTCTTCCAGTATGGGGTTTCCAGTCAGTGGGAAGAAAAGAGATCAGCTTAGCTACTGCGTAGGATGCTACATGATTGACTTCTTTCTCCCACACTCTTGATCATTTACATGAAGCCATTGGGGAAGGTTGGGAGAGAGTTCTAGATTTCAACCCTGAGCGAAGTCCTAACTTGGTACATTCTGGAAACTGTAAAGATCTAAATGGGGAGAAATAAGTTGAAGTAGAATCTTACCCAGACTAAGTTACTGTTAGTCCAGAAAACCACCTGGCTCTCTGACTGCTTCCTCAATGACTCCAGGTAGGGTATTCTTTTTTCCTAATGGAGCAGGTTCATGCTTGGGAGTCCTCCTAGATTCCTGGCACCTGCAAGATAGGTAGTTGAAAGCAACAATTAGGGTGGCCTATGTTCTGCTCCAGATGGTGTTGCCAGTTGCAATTTTTCCTTCCAGGTTAAAAAAAAAAAGAAGAGTAGGAGAGCAGAAGACAAAGATTATAGCAGCAACTTAAATGCAGTGATGACATGTAAAACTTTATATAAGAGCTGGCTCTTTCTGAAGGTATGATATAACTGGCACTAGCACAGAGATGCTATCATCAAAAATGCAGTATTTTGCCATCTTCCATTTGCCAGCTGAAAAGTAAACTGTCCATCCCCTGTGGGACTTCTGTAATACCAGTACTATATTCCCAGGACTAAGGGTGGAAATACGGAATAATTTAACTCAGAGTAGATTCAGATGTTCCTAAATTATTAAACCAGGAATTCTGTCTCTTCTTTGATAGTTGTCTCATCATTTCTGTTTGTTTTTGAATGGAAAGCCTATGTTAAATCCAAGTAATGTCTGTTCTGTTCTGTTTTTGAGTAGCATACAAAGTGTTTGTTTTTAAAAATGAAAAGCAAAAAAAGAAGGGAAATAAAGCAAGAAAAGAAGTGTCAGGTTGAGACAGTTACATCGTTCTACTTCTCTAACACTTGCTACTTTTCCAACCAAAGTTAATGTGGCTATCAGACAAGAGAACAGAAGGAAATAGTGTTTTTATTTAATTAGGATATTTAAAGGCAATGGAGAAGTTGTAGCTCTTCCATAGTTCATTTAATTAATATCCATTATTCTTCTTAATAAGGATTGAATGGGATGTTAAAGCATCTCTTATGTGTTACACTCCTTCAAAAATCTATTTCTGTAATCTCAATACCATTATACTGACAAGTAATGAACGAAGTTTATTAACAAAGTTTTAAACCAGTTTAAAATATTCAGATTGAAAAACTACAATAGAACACATTCAGAATCTATAAACATTTTTAAAATTCTTAACCCAGAACAGATTAAAAGCTGATTAAAACAAAACATTTAAACACATTCTCCGGTCCTTGAAGAGGTTTAACATCAGATGTCCTTTTATGCTTAGAATGAAGGCTGTACTTAGAACCAGATGACCGTATCATGCAGTAAGGGTGCCAAAGTGAAATTGAATTTCTGTTTGTTTGTTTTTTATGAGATCAGATCACAAATCTGGCTTCTTGTCAACAAAAGTTGAATGAACAAGTTATTATTGGCCCCTAGGACGTAAAGCAGATATCCTGCCTTATCTTTTCATATGTTCTTGAACTGGTAACAGTAAGGGGGGGGGGAGAAAATGGCATCATACCCAGCTTTACCCAGCATCCAGGCACCAGTCGACTGCTGTTTATATAGATGGTTGGATACATATATCTGATTTAAGCAATAAAAAAAAGGAATGCAATAATGGGTTTCCCTTATTGTGCCTAGTTTGGCTTAAGGCAAGGGTCTCCAAATGTGGCAACTTTAAGACTTGTGAACTTAAACTCCCAGAATTCCTCAGGCAGCATGGAAGTTGGTCCACAAGTTTTAAGGTTGCCAAGTTTGGAGACCTCTGCCTTAAGGTGACATTGAATATCCCAAAGATGCTTTTCAAAGGGCAACTGAACTTTCTTGCTTTCTTTTTTTCTTGAAAATGTTCCGCTTCTCAACCAATAAGCTTCTTCAGTTCTGAGCAGGGGGTTGGACTAAAAGACCTCCAAGGTCCCTTCCAACTCTATTATTCTGTTAATCTGAAGAAGCTTCTTGGATGAGAAGTGAAACATTTTCAAAGGAAAAAAACAAAGTTCAGTTGCCTTTTAAAAAGTACTTTTGAAACAACCTTGACCTAGATGATTGAGATCTCCATAGATATTGTGACATTGAATAGGCTCTAGCTTAAAATAGTCCTTGAATATCATAGGATAGGTATGGACATAAGTTCATGTGAAAGTGACTACAAAGCAAGATCAAATGTGAAGACACAGTATTGACAAAAATCTTAGGTTTTCAACTTCTCTTTCTCATCTGCAAGACAAAAAAAAGAAACACTGTGTAAATGAGTCACTTGCCTTGCTAAGATTATCTATGTTCTAGTTATCTTAGAACTGAATCCCATTCTCCCTGTTAGGAAGAACTTTAGATATAGCTTTATTGCTTAAAGCCTAAATGGCTGTAATGACAATTTCTTGAATTCAAAGACATGTTGATCAAAAGTTTGGAAGTTAGGAGGATTTAAGTTCTTTAAAAGGTTCACTGACTTTTGACAAAAGTTCTTCTTTATATATAGGACTAAGATTGGAGTGGAATGTCAAGAAGCATCAGAACCCAAAATAATAACAGATGTAAGAAAAGAAAAAAAATGACTATGTCTAAATTCTTCATGGCATTTTGTTCAGAACTCTCAGAGAGAAAGGTTACACAACTTTCCTCTAGAAAATATATTTTCTCTCTCCCTGTGCCAACTTGTTTACAGTCAGGATGTTTCCAATATGAAATTTAAATGTTTGTCTCATGTTAGGAAGAAGGAGGTGTTATTTAAGTTACTTTAAAAAAAGATATGGTGGAACAATGAGTCCTTACCTGCAGCCTGATGTGATACCACTCTTGAATAGATTGGTATTTGTGTGGGAAGTATATTTTAAGCCAATAGGATACTTTTAAAGAGAGTAAATATTGTAAGGAACATTCTACTACTCCTAACTCTTGTTTTCCAATTGCAAAGGAACAGGGCTGCCACAATAAGCATTTTCTCACATCGTGGATTATTAGAAGAAACAATGGTATGGTGACTGTAATCATTTCACAGGATACATGTTACGGACATATTAGAACCAAAAAGACTGTGGGTGATTACACCGCACATCTCCCATAACAATTACCATTCTTATTCTTCCTACCCAGTACAAAGACCAAGGATTCATGACATTGTTTCCGGAAACAATGTAGAAAGCTGAAAAATCTTATCCAGGAGACTTTCTTGTTGCAGCTCAGAACCAAGTTCATGATGTTTTCAGTCTTTCACTACACAAAAAGTTCATTTGAAAAGAATTTTGAGAATCTGCATTCTGAGACTCTGTTCTGCATGCAGCTCAAGTTTGTTCCATTCAGTTAATTTACACACAGTTGATGTCAAGCCACATCTGAAGCGCATCAACAATATTTTTTGCTCTTGGAATGGTTATAAAAATAAATAATAATTTCTTTATTCTCATTCTTTCGTTCCTCCCCAGATCTAATGTTTTGCCAAATAATTTGCATTACAAATAAGAATAGGCCCTAATATAAGTACAGTTTTATAAGGCCACAGTGAAGAATATGCAAGGAATTTGGCAAATAAAGTTAAATGGACTCATTCTAAGTTGGTATTTGGCCTTGTAGCAGGTCCTCTAGAGGCTATGGTATCTGGGACTGATTTGGTTATTTGGGGCAGTTTGATCCTGTTGGGCCTGAGAAAATGGACAGGATTCTCATGGTTGTTAGCTACCTCTGCATTCGATTCATGTCCCTACTGACTGGTGAAGACTACCAAAGAGAAGATGTGTGGCTGGGTCCAGTGGTGGTTAATTCCTCTCTGATTGAAGGAGTGGACCTACCATCTGATAAGGAGGTGGTTGTGCATAATTTCCTCAAAAGGTCATCTCTGCACCTGACCATGACATCATAATTCACAAATTATATTTTTCTTCATAATATACCCATAAACGAGTATGTATGTGTCAGTGTGTGTGTGTATACACATCTCACATCAACTGAGGATTGCGCTTCACGATTCAAGTGATGTTTTAAATAGTATAATATAGTTATTTCTTTTTGCTAGGAAATAATGTCTACTATTGCAACCCAAAATAAAATGTAATATCTTTAGATTTATTTATTTATTATTTTATTAGAGTTATAGGCTACTATAATTTATGCAGACTCAGAGCAGCCTACTTGCCTAAGGTTGACTTAATGATTCATATTTGGTCTATAATTTATTTTAATATAGTATTTGGTCTACTAGACACTTCCATTCTGTATTTTATTTTTATTTGTTTTGATGATATTTTACATTTGTATTTCATGGCTTTTATGTATAGTTTCAAACATAGCTCAAAGAATGTCTTAAGACTTTTCCACTTTCTGGTTCTGTTTATTGAACTATAATCATGTGCTTCCAATTTTACATGAATGATCACAATTCTATTTTTTGGCAGAATTCAGTTAACTGATCCAAATAACTTCAAAGTTAAATTCTTCCAAGCCTCATTATAAAGATGGGAGCCCAGCTGAAGTTCTCTATTGAGCACATTTTAATTGGTCCAATCTGATACACATGCAAAGGTAATCATCAAAGGTAATGGTAATCATAGGCCTGCAGGTCCAATCATTATCTTCTGATGGATTTCTCTAGGCAGGAAAGGGTATTTCCATTTTTGAAAAGCAAGAGGCTTTTATCTGGAAGAAGAATCCCCAGTGCTTCTTTCCTCTAGAAATTCACTTGCACAATATCTGTTTTTCCATTGCTGTAAAAAGATGAACTAAAGTTTGTAAAGTCTTAACAGCCCCTCTCTCACAGAAGGCCAAATTGGCTCTATCTACTTTCCCTTGTGCTTATTCAGTGGCCAGGAAATCAATATATTTCAAAATCGGGGAATGGGCAGAATCAGCCTTCTTTTTTAAAAAAAGAATCTAAAATGAATTACAGTTCAGACAACTTATTTTTACATTTTCCCTGCTATTAGTAGGCATTTATCAGTTAATATACCTCTAATATAATATGTGATCCAACCAAATGTGAGTACTTTGAAGTTCCAGCTATCTCACAAACATCAAGTTAATCACTGATGTCAAGTATATTTAATTTTTAAAAAAGATTATGAATTTCCTGTGACTGCTATGTGTATTACCACATTTTAATCCGCAACAATGGTGATAGCACACAATTATTTATTTGATATTTAATCAGACATCCCTGCAAGTTTTATTACTGCTACAGAGGAATTTCCATCTTTCATTGGCAGAAGATAGACATTTGCAATGATAAAGCATCTTATTTAGTTTCTGTATCTTCATTTTTCTCAACAGAGGCAAGAAAAGTCTCCAGACTAAAGCTTAGAAGATGATGGGATATCTTGGGTGTATTTCATCATCCCTACTTCATACCTACCAGACATATTGGACTACGAGTCCCATTAATCCCAGCTATTGAATATATTGCAGGGGTTCCTAAACCTACAGGGTTCCATCCTACTTCTCTTTAGTCTAATCTTAATGTACTCCCCTAAAAAACACTGAAACACACACAAATGAATAATGAAAGCAACACAATGAAACTTTGGGAAAGGTGGATTTATTGTAATAATGTACAATTTCTCTAGACTCTCTCTGCACTTTCCCAAGGTGTACTTCACAGTTTGGGGAACCTGCTATATTGACTTGGTAACTTTTCCTACATCTACTATCCTGCATAAAGGTGAACATTCCAAAGAACACACCCTGCTCTTCTCAGTAGATTGACCTGGCACTGAATATCAGGGTATAAATTTTACATAAACAACCTGGTCAGTTTACAGTGCAGTCTCCATTTTTCCAGATCAAGGGGCCAGTCCTTAGGAAGCCTTGCCTCAAAGAAATGGGTCACTCACCTAAGAAATTCCATAGCTCTGAGACCTTATAATTAGCCCAGCTTCTTCAGTGTGGAATGTGTGCACAGTCTTTGCACTGCTGAAACATTTGGGATCAATTTATTTAGTACATTTCATTAGCATTAATTCTAATTTCTGAGCCGTTTTATAGGAGGCTCAATAACTCAGTTTGACATGTTTCATTCTGCAAGACCTTAAGAGGAAATGAAAAACATTAAATTATTATTTTGTGGAATTCAGTAATCTGGGATAATATTCCTGGTACATTTATGTAATACCCCATTAGATTCAAGGACAAGGGGAAAACTGAACTATACTTTTTAGCAATTTAAAAGTTTGTGGTTTGGGAACGACAGTCACAGTATCAGCAAGAACAGCAAATTGGTTTTTCTATTGGAAGCCTACACTTCTCATACCTTCGGAGGCCTGTATCTACTTTGGGTGCTTCTTGCTTATCCACAGAAGTCAGCCTGGATTATTATGCTGCTGAGGCATATCTCTTCCATCAAATATTTCAGACCAGATGGCCGGACAGAAGGATTCAAAACTGCAGCTGCCAAAGGGATCAAACATTTGGGAGAAAGAGTCCTTTTAGACATGTGAAACCTCTTTTTCAGGAGAGATATTGGTGGGAATAAGCACTTGGTTTGTGGTTTGCATTCACAATGGGCAGCAGAGTAGATAAGCAATCTTCTAATATGTACATATTTCTTTTGGCAACAAGTTGAAACTGCTGCTCTTCTGTACTTCCAAAGCCACTAGGGAAATAAAAATTGAAGCTTCTCTAGCACATCCTTACTGTGCACCCAGAAGACGTCTGGGTGCTGCTATCCATGCAAAGTTAACGTGTGGCATCCTAAGAACTATGATTGTGATTGGTAGTTTCAGCTTCATCCAGCATCATCCATATGAAGAGCCTCCTCCAATTGGCATGATAGTCTCTGGTTACTGCATACGCTGCATTTTTTTTTCTTTTCCAGTCATACAATATTATGATCTGTTCACAACAGTGTGAAATTACAGCTGCCAGTTCTTTAGCTGGTGTTGTCTTCATAGCCATTGAGTTCTTCCCAAGAACCTCAGGATGCTGTAATGTATCAATATAGTATATGTGCAGATTCAAGTAATGTGGCCTCTTTATAATTCATACATGGAATTTTTGTCAATGCACATATTATGTAGGTGCCGTCCAAGATTTTTGGCCATAGCACCCAATGTGTCCATAACTACTGGAACCATCATGCCATAATCTTTCAGCTTCAATTTTCATAACTTGATCCTTTTGATCCTCTCTGGTTCTTTGTCTTCTATTCTGCTATCCCCTGATGTTGCTACATTAGTTATCCACATTTTATTCTTTTCAACCATAGTTAAATCGGCTGTGTTATGAGCCAAGACTATTGTATTCAGAAAGCCCACAATGTTTTAACCTGCTCATTTTGTACTATTTTTTCAACTTTGTTCTCACCAATATTTAATCACTAGTGCACAATCATTTTTACAGATGTTCCAGTGAATCATTTTGGCAACTATGGTATGTTGTTGTTTATAAATCAGTTTGCTCTAACTTTTTGCATGAGCTGAGCATATGAACTGCTATTTTTTTTTGCACAGTCTACACTTTAAAACATTTGACAATTTTTAAATTATGGCTTTGATTGCATAAGTTTGAATAGTTTGCTCTTGAGGAGCCAAAATGAAGCCTTTGCTTTCTTTTTTTAATGTTCCAGTTGTGAGATATTGTCAGGTTTTATCTGTATCTATTTTCCCCTCAATCATTTGTAGAAATTAACCATGAAATGCTTTTCCATACCAGCATTCTGTTCATGTTTTTATTGTGTTACTAGCTGATAACCTGGCATTGCCCGGGTATTTATTTATCCCAATCCTGTATTAGACAGGAAAAGGAATGGATTATATCTATAGTGTCAAATCAAAGTAATTTTATTTACAGGTTTTAAAAGTATAAGTACAGTATACAAATTATAAAGTAAAATCAGTTTTGCACAATAAAGTAAAAGTAAGAAAAAGACCCTTGGGCCTGGCCCTGTTACCCTGTTACCAGTTGTAGAAGAAAGCTGCCTTAAGCACTGTGGTGAGAATTAGAAACCTAATTGCCCTAGCCAACAGGCTGGGAAAAATTCTACAGGGAACAGCCTTTGAGGTGATTATCTGCATTAGCAGGCACCTCCACCGACAACTTGCCCTCTTTGCTTAAAGATGAGGGTCTAGGGAGTTTATTTTTTGTTTGTTGTTTTTTTGTTGTTTGTTTTAAGAACCAATCCCCCTTACCAGAGGGAGCCACCTTGTGTACTGTGAATCTGTTACCATGGCAACTCCACTGTGCTGTACAGTAGAAACCATTTTAAGGCACAACAGGCTGTATCTTAACAGGACTTGAATCCAAAATGCACACTATCACTGTGAAAAGTACTGTGATTTGACACTATAGATATAATTCATTCCTTTTCATTTCAGCAGTCCAGGTGTTCCAGAGTTGTGCTGGAACACACACACACACACACACATCCCAGGGGGAATTAGGGGTGTCTTACCCCACACTATTTTTGTCCAGAGGTACATCATCTGTGTACCAAGTTTGGTTAAAATTGCTCAGGGGGTTCCAGAGTTATGCTGGAACATACACACACACACACATATCCATTTTTATTTATATAGATTTTAAATACTCATTTTTTTTTATTTCATAAGTTCCAGTTTGTAGCTTGCATCAGTGCTTGCTTAGGGCTGTCTTTTATATAGCCAGTCAATGTGCAACGTGCAATCCTCTTCTTCAACAGTTTGACCTGAAGTTAAATTTTACCGCCATTTCTGTGGACCATGTCTGTGTGCACCTTCAAGCCATCTTTTCAAAAAATAATCTGCTAATGAAGCCTCTGATCCAGGGTTGCAAATCCACTTAAGTAGTCTTACACTGTGGTACCCAATTGACCCATACCAACATTCTTTCTATATCCTAGCTTCCCTTCTACAACTGTTGTAGTGGACAATTTTATCACTGTGTTGTTAGCAAAATGTGAAGCTTTTCAAGGAAAGTTAATGGTCTTCAGAAAACTAATCACTGGGAATATATAAGGAGCGTTATTTTTTACAAAATGGTAGCAGAATTTCTCTTCCTGGTTGCCCCCTAGTGTCTCCTTAGTTCACTGTATCTTTTACAGAATGTTTCAGAAATGACATTATGCTAACATAGGATGCAAACTTTTTATGACAGGGAGAATGCAGGTGACGAAACACGAGGACTCTTCTGTCACTGTCACTCCTGCCAGAGCAGTAAATAATCACACCCCTATCAACATGAAACCTTTCTTTAAACACAATAATTACCCAATATCTATGTTCCTTTTCAACCAATTGGAAAAAGTGTGTTGCAGAGGGCATAAGTTGCAATTATTTAGTCAAATTGTCCAAATACAGTAATGGAAAGAATTTCTTTCAATTTCTATGAATTTCTTTACTCTCAGCTTGATGGATGATGAACTACATGCTACATTAATTTTAGTGGGAATTATATATTAAAATTTTCCAAGAGGCAATGTTCCAAAAAAGGTCATCTAACAAAAGAAATAGGATAATGCATTCTTATTACTTATATGGTATATTTGTAACTAAGACACATGCTTATAAAGTAAACAGTTGATGAATTGGCTCAATACCTTCTTGATAAAATAAGATAAAACAGCTTATATTTGTTCTTTTCTAATCTCTTGTGAAGGACACCTATTGTCTATAAACCTGCTAATGGTTTTTTAAAAAATGTTTGTTTTTTGGGATTTTAAT
>JANHFL010001689.1:150024-163348 GCA_032468155.1 Oxyrhabdium leporinum | reverse complement strand
GGCTAAGACCCAAGAAGTTGTGTGTCTTGGCAATGAATGACACACACACACACATACACAATCAATCAATCAATCACATATGATATTTATATCTTGATGCAGATTTGCCCTTTCCATGTGCCTGTCTGTAACACTATCCTCATGGTGATGTGTGATATTGCCTTTGGCTTAGCTGATGTGCATAAAATTCAGGGCAGGCACGTATTTGTTCCCAAAAGGCATGTTTACATTTTCAGAATGCTCTTTAGTGACAACTGGTACAAATCAAGCAACATTCTTGTATTTAGCATTTAACTCTGAATTCCATCAGCCATAACAAAATCTAGCCGTCATTATTTCCACAGTCCACAAACTTGGCCTCAAGCAAGGAACACGGCATTCCTTATCTCCAGGGATATTACCCTCAATATTATGCCCAGCTTGATACCTTTGAACAGGAAAATAGAATTTTGGGATCTATCTGCATTCCAATGTGCCTGACACATGTTTTGCAGCCAGGCCTGATCCACACATGTAGTCTATTCTGCAACTTGTCATGTCAACACCCTTAAAACAGCAGATTGTCACAGCAGAATCTACAAATGTAAGATATTCAATAGAATCAGAACAAACATGACTTTGATCCAAAGACTTCCCAAACCGCACTGTTTAATTACCTCCAATCTGCAAAGCACTTGCTCTGACATAACTCTAAGCAAACCTGTTTCTTATTTTCCAATAGAACTTCTTTTCATCTCTTAGGATGCAAAGCTTAGCACTAAATATATATCCATGTTATGATGCTAAATTCACATCTTTAAAACAGCAGACAGTACACATGAAGGAAGTTTTGTTCTTGAATTTGTGCTATCCTTTTCAAATACATAGAATCCCAAAGAGATAGGCAATGCACTTGCACAAAGTTATGCCCTACATCTGTGAGTTTCAATTTTATGTGGTTGTGCTAAGCACAGTTTGTTAATAGCTATCCATCTTCAAAGCAATAAAAATGATTGACTTGGCCTGGTAATTTATAATCCAAATGTGAACTGAAGCATGCCTAGGAGGACTCAGTAATAGTTTTCTGAATTCCGCTATTGACATATTTGACTACAAATATTTGTAAGTGGGGAAGAACCTGGGTCTTTGTTTCATTAGGGGACAACATAATCTTCCAGTGGATTAACTATTATCAGTTGACATGTGTTTGCAATTTGCAGAAAATATTACTGAATTGCTAAATATCGTGCAAAGGCTGTGGGGAGGACACTTTTAGAAAAGAGACTGTGGCATTTTCCTTGCCTGGGGATTTTGTTTTGCTTTTATGTGGCTAATTGACATATAACCATCAAATATTCTACAGAGGGACCAAAACCATATGGATATGTGGGTGAACAGTATAGTATGGCTATTCTGTTGTAATTATTTGGTAATGCAAAATAATCTCACATTCTTCTTTTTCATCTGGGAAGTTAAGGAGAAGCCTTTCATGTTTCAAATATTGGCGATCATCTAGTGATAGAAAAAAGCTAGTGCTCTTAATGTGGTAGTGCATTTTTAAATTACTGTTATCAGCATCGAAGATAACTGTGTGCATAGTTAACAACTTACTCATATATTCTGTCCTTCATTGTCTCCTCAGTTTCTGATCCCCTACAACCATAACTCCATCTTTCTATCCTCCCAGCACATAATGAAATCATTTTCTCCTAAATGCCAAGGATCCAAGATCCATTCTTCTGTATTTGTTGCGGTTCATCGACTGCCAGCAGAGATGGCAGTCGGGTCAGAGGAGTCAGAGGAGATGGAGGGGGTGCCTGGGTTACCAGCGGAAGGCTCTGTGGAACAGGTGGTCTCAGAGTCAGGTGCAGAGTAGGGCCCACATATTCACGCTCAGGTGGAGAGACAGCTATTTTCGGGGCCTGAGATGAGGGGGACAGCTGGGCCCTGTCCCAGATGTGCAGAGAGGAGAGCAATGCAGGACTGAGGGCCAGATATCTAGAAAGAGACATTAACAAGCCCCTCCCTGGCTGGGATATAAGGAGGAGGGGTATGGGAGGCGGTGTCGGAGACATCCGGTCATGCTCCAGAAGAGTTCTCCCCCGCAGATTCCTTGCCAAGATTTCCTTGCCACTAACCAGGTCGGTCAGGACTCTTTGTGTTGGGATTGAAGTGCTAATTGAAGCTCCCTGTGGGGAACTCAGAGACTGCTATGGCTTGTGAATCACTTACGGATATGTGACCTGGAGCTTTGTCAGTGAATGCTGTGAATTCCTGCCTTTCTAAATAAAAAGGGGTTTTTCCTCATGAGTAGGCTGTTGAGTGGAGTTCATGAAGGCTGGGTCAGAAGAGTATTCTGTAGATTCCCCCTATACAGTAGCTTACAGGTAGTCCCCCACTTAACATCAGTAATTTGATAATCCTACCTACAAGTAGAGCTTACTTAACATTTTTTGTTAATAATGAATTTTTGTTATTAAACAACACAGTCATAAAGTGCTTTCTTTTGAAGAACATATACAGGGCTTACTCAAAAAAACAGTGTTTATTTCACTATGAGACCAGTTCTATGGATATATTTATTAAAGTATATGAAGTGAGGATTTTTTCTTGATCTGGTAAGAATATTTTAAATTTTCAGCACAAAATATATAGTTTAATAGGGTATTTACAACATAATTAAAGACCTCATTCTCATATACATGTAGAAAATCCTGAAATCTTAAACATGTATTTTCTTGCGGCCACAACGTATATTTCTTTATTCAATGTTAGGCAGATATGTACATATACGAATAGAGAAATTTGTATTTCCAAGTGTGTGTGTGTAATCTTTATTCCATGCACTTTTTCCTCAAGGCTATTCAATATAATATTCAAATTAAAGCATACAGTGCCAAATAAAATAGGCAGATATGCCAAACCTCTTGAGAATTAATTTTATGCACTTAAGACGTAATGCAGCTAAAGTTGCTTAAAGTTCTCTTATTTGAATCTTAAGATTCACCACATATTTGTCTACATTTGTTCATAGTTTCCTTTCTAAATATTTAAACCTGTGCCTGACCACATCGTTATTTTAATCCAGTGCTTTACTTCCTATCTAAATGAATTTGACTGTTGCAATATATAGTTGATATTTGGTAGTCCTGCATCACTGGCAACCTACAAATACTGGCATCAGTGAACATGGATGCAGCTTTACTCTCTACTGGTTCAAGTTTTCTTTTCATTCATTTATTGAACCTTATTTTTAAGGAAGATGGAAGCAGATTTTGATCCGATTTCAATGACAAAAACACTACCTTTACTTCAGATTGGGCTCTTCTTTGTGTTCTATTTAGACTGATAGAAACTTAATTCCAGCCATCTCAATATCAATATTTTGTTCGTTTCAATAGAGATAGTCTTCAACTTATCGCCATAATTGAGCCCAAAATTTCTATTGCTAAACAAGACAGTTGTTAAGTGAGTTTTGCCTCATTTTACTCAAGTAATACGGTTGTTAAGTGAATCAGGCTTCCACATTGACTTTTCTTGTCAGAAGGTCATAAAAGGTCCCCAGCTCACTTGCAATCATCATAAATACATGCCAGTTGCCAAGCATCCAAATTTTGATCATTTGACTACAGGGATATTGTAATGGTCATAAGTCATTCACTTTTTTCAGTGTGGTTGTAATAGTTACTAAATGAATGATTTTAAACTGAGGACTATCTACCGTATACTGCTAGTCTTTCTTGTTCTCCAAGGTGTTCTATCTCTGAGTAACTTATCATAAAGTTTGTACCACGTTAAAATTCTTCAAAGGTAGAGTTCCTATTGGATTAATCTTCTAGTTTAACAACAACTCCTGTTTTTTTGTCCGTAGGATTGGCAGGACAAGGTGGGTTCAGTTTGAAGCAAGCCACTAAACTGCTTTATCTTACTCTTTAGCAACAATTAGAGCAAGCAATGTCATACTGTAAAAGAAAATACAAAATTTCTAATTAAAAAGAAGCCTTTATCATAATACATCTGTTGCTTTCCTATATTTATCTTTAACACACATACAAAAATCATGCACTCCAACACATAATGAGGCATATTTTGTTTTTAGCACAGTTTAAGCATTTTTCATAATGTAACTATTCAAGTATCAGTTATGGCCAGCTGCTTGAAATGTTTTCTTTTAAGCTGTAATTTAGTAGGTCTCCTTATGTGCACATTGTACAATCAATGCATATAAGAGTAGTTTAGATTTTTAGAACATAACTGAGGAAATCAGTAATTATTGCAATGAATGTTAATCTGGCCCAAAGTACTTATTAAACTGCTTTGAAGGAGAGGCTCAATCCTGTGCCAGTACAGTCAATAACACTTATAAATTAAGTGTTAGCCTGAAATGTACCACAAACTAAATCCCATAAATTAGGGATGTAAGGCTTAAAAATATATTGTGTAAGTACTAAAACTAAAAAATATTTCTTTTTAAAAACTCTCAAATTTACTATAAAAATAAGAAACTAATACAAAATATATACTCCATTTCAGTTTTTTTTCCTGAATATCAGTTTGGTCTCATTCAGAGATGCTTTAAATTTAAAAAAATGATTAAAGTTTTAGACAAAGCAATTTAATTTTAATTTAACATTATCTAATTCAGAGTAAAGGTGACAGTCTGGATCCTCCCCTATTTCACTGAAGAAAATAGTTTAGGTTGCAATCTTATACACACTTGTTAGAAGAGCCTTTCAGACTTATTACTACTTATTACTAGGCAAACATACGCAGTATATAAGATTTTGCAGCAAGTCCCTAAGCACTTAATAGATAAAGAACAGTATTTTTCAATCTTGGCAATTTTATACTGTGTGGATTTACTGACTGGGGAATTCTGGGATCTGAATCCCACACATCTTAAAATTGCCAAGTATGAGAGAAAGCCAATGTATAGAAGATGCCAATGAAAATAAAAATGGTACAAATGTGAAGATTTTTCCGTTTCGAGCAATTTACCCTGACTTAATTTGACATGCAAATTCTTGCACAGAGTTTAGACCCACAAATCAATTTTCACAGGGTCCAGACTCTCCTCATGCAGGAAAATACAATCAATGGTACTCTTTATCAGTGCAATAAGCATCAGTCGCCCAGTTATTAAATGACCATAACATAGAAAGTTGACAGCACTACCAGGACTAACAATTCTGAAGAGAGAGAAATGGATAAAGAGCCATCTGCGTTACAAAAATTACATTCATCATCTTCACAGAAAGTACAAGATGACAAATTCTGCATCACCAGGGAGTTGTAGCTTTTCACTGTTCTTCTCCCTATTATGAACAATTGAAAAGCAAAGGTGTTAAGGCCCAACATTTCAGACAAATTATTATTTGTTAGTATTTATATGCTGCCGTGAAACAATATCAGAAGCAAAACTATCCTATATCACCACTGTACTCTTCCAGATGGTTGGGGGCCGCATGCTGACATTATAAACCGCCCAGAGTCGACTATAAAGCATTATGGGGTGACATATACGTCTACGTGCTATTGCTATTGCTGTTAGGTAAGATTCACTGATTTTAATCTTCTATCTGGAGCAGATGAATAAAAGTCCTTTTTTACTATATATCCATGAATCTGAACTATCGCTAAATTGGTTGAAATTTGAGGAATGCTTTAAGTAACAAAATCATTCTCGATTGAAGGAGAATTAGATCCTAAAATATCAATCTTTCAGAGAACATAAATTTAATGGACTTTATGTTTCACCGAAGACTGCCCTCTCCTCACCAGCACACCACCTCCCCCTTCTTCAGAGAATTAACATTATTTAAGTTCCTGTGGTTTCCAGTCATGTTTATTTCTCATGTACAGTCTTTACTATACTTAACTGAATCTGGTCCTTCCTTAACATACAACAATTCATTCTTCCCTTTCCCACCTAAACTGCATACTTGAGCACTGATTGCATAAAAGTGATCGACACATACTGGGTTCATAATAATCCATCACAGTCACTGAAGCATCCTGGGTATTTGCCACTTTGAAGTCTCTCACAGCTGGAATATCCACACAAACCTGTGTTTTGTTTAACTACAAAAAAACAACAATAAAACTTTCAGAGAGGTCTATATGCTTCCATAATGAATGCATATGAAAAACTAGATGTTTAATATTTTTAAAAAAGAAACTTCCTATGCATCCATCTTTAACTGCATTACCTAGAATAGATACAGCTATATACTTACAAATAGCCAATCTTATCTATAGTTTGTCAATAAGAGTAGACATATTGCACAAGTGTAGAATCACGAACAGGAACTGACTCACACACATAAACGCAACAGTCCATATCTGTTACACAGACCCTACTTATTTTTAAAGTAACTACGGGTAGATCAACTGCCTTGGACAGCAACTATATGAAGTTATAATGGTGATGAAAAAGTAACTTTGTGACCAATGTCCATACTTATGACCTTCACAGTGTCTCTGTTACATGTTCACCAATATAGTCCATTAGTATATATTGTCCTGTGCCTGACCCCTTTTGTTCTCCACAGCCCCCAGACTGGAATGATTGCTTGAACAAGCTATCACTTCCTGAATTGCTTTTCTCTGCAGCACAGCAATCCCCCAAATGTGCTAACTGCATTTAACAAACTCAGCTCTGTGGCCTTCATTAACCAGCTTGCAGCTGCTATCTGTGACTGACAAGACCTTGATCAGTTTCACACTTTTGGCTTTTGTTTGCCTTCTAGGCTCTGGAGTGCCCAGCCTGGAACTGCTACCCAAACAGCCAAGACCAGCGCATTCCTTTCAATGTGCGTTTTCTATTGTGTACCCACTTATTGTCTTGTAATCCCTTCCTTTCAAGACAAACATCAACTTTCCTCATGCTAATTATCTCAGCACTGGGGTGAGCACTCCAAAGGGCAGGGATTAGGAAAAAGGGGCTATAAGATTTGCCCTTTTACCAGGCTTCCTTGCGAATCAAGTTCTGGAAACCTTCCCCACCTATTGGGCTCATCTGTCTCTTTAGATTCATATCCTTGTGACACTGTGAAGGAAAGAAAACCTGAAGTAAAATCATAACCACTGTCATAGTCACATGATTTTCCACTTAGTGACTTAGTGACAGTCCCAACTGTGGTTGCTGAATGAGGACTAAACCAGTTACATTATATTTATTGGCTGCAGCTGTGACCAACAACTTTGTTGCTAAGTGGCAATGTCGTTAATAAAGACATCACGTGAGCACGACTTGCAACTTTCTGTAGGCTTCCCCATTGACTTTGCTTGTTGGAAACAGGCTGTGAAGGTTGCAACTGGCAATCAGGTGACCATAAGACTGTATAAATGAGCACTGGTTGCCAAGCACCCAAATCATGATTATGTGATTTGCATCTATATGATTTTTTAAATATTTGTTTCCAGAAATGCAAAACATGCAACTTTGTGGACTGGTTCTCTTGCTTTTTAGCACCATCATAGCTTCAAATGGTCACTGAACAAGAGGCCAGCAAGCGAAGACTACCTGTACCATGTGAATCCACCTTTATACACCGATTTTATACGTTATTCTTTATCCTGAATAAACACACAGATGCTTGCACTATTAGTGTGCTTAATCTTGGCACAGTGCAGTACGGCCTGTCAAACAGAAAAACCAAAGAGAACGAGTTGGCTATACCACTTCTTCATTCCTATTTCTCTTTTCCTTAACTAAGAAGATAAAAAGTTTAGAAGTACAAGCTTCTTATCAGAGCCTGTAACTTGATAATTTTAGTTTGGTCTTTTGACCCTTAAACATCTGTCTCTACTTATTCTTACAAGGCTTCGTCACACAAATATACTTCATAAAATATGGCGTCTCCTGAATAAACTGGAAGATTCCAATTAAGTTACCTCTAAATTTTGTCTACAGTGTTGACCAAACATAATGTTTATTTTAAAACATTATTTTTTAAAAAAAAATCATAATTTTAGTTTTTGAATCAAAGCTTTATCATCATCCTGACTAGTACATCTTTATTTTGACTTACAGAATCCAGATATAAATGAATTTTGCCTTCCTCTTTTTCCACCTTTTTAACTGGGTCAACTAATGACACAAAACTGGGTGACAGAGAGAAGCCACTCAGTAATCCAATCTCTATGAGAGCCATGCCGGTCCTTGAAGATGAGCCCGTACCCAGATATCTAACAAAGAAACAGATATGATTTAGATAGAAATAACAGTGCATGCACATGTGCACACACAACCATGCAATGTTTTTAATTCTTATCATAGAATTAAAGTATAGACCTTGAAAAAGGCCCTCCATTTGTACTGGAGGAAAATAAAACTATAAAAGAGCACAAATAATAATAAATAAATAATAAATAACAATTTTATTTATAGTGTTTCTATATATAATATTGTAAGCCCTCCAGAGTTATCCTGTGGTAAGATGGGCGATCAATAAAATTTAAAAATAAATACCTCTCCCCCCACCCATTTTAAAGGAGCCAGATGTCTACATCAAGAACAAACATTGATTTACAATTGTAACATTATGACAGGAACTACTGAGAGGACAAGCAAAGTGAAAGCATAAAACAGCAATGACAAAACTTCTTTAATGGCATGTCAGAACAACCATTTATCATGAACAGGACCTTTCTGCTATAATTTTTTAACAAAGCACCTGTCAGGTTTCTGCTCTGAATGCTGGGAAACTGAATAAAACAATATTTCTTGTTATCAGGTAATCCTTGACTTAGGAACACAACTAAGACCAGTTTTTCCATCGCTAAGGAACTTGTTTGTTAAATGACTGATTTTACCACCTTTTTGCCAGTTTTTAAGTGAATCACTGCCATTGTTATGTGAATCACGTGGCCTTTGAATGACCCTGGCTCCCCCCCCCCCGTTGCTTATCAGAAGCCAAGCTGGGAACATTGCAAATGGCAATCACATGACCCTGGGATGCCACAACCATCGTAAATACATGCCAGTTACCAAGTGCACGAATTTTGATCATGTGATTACGGGATGCCGTGGTAGTAGTTCTAAGTATGAGGGCCAGCCATAGGTCATCTTTTTCAGTGCTGTTGTAACTTCAAACAGTCGCTAAACAAATGGTTAAGACGAGGACCATCCATTTGGGGGAAATTTACAAAATGACTCCCTTGTCTAAGCAAAGCTCTTGACCCTGGAAGAATAATTCACTAAACACAGATCATATTTAGACAGGAATTCAGTACACTCTATGAGCAGAACAATCATGCAAGATCAGAGCAAAGGTCATTCTAGGCCAGCATCTTTCTCCAACCACATGCCTTTGAGAAGATCCAATGATAAGTAAATAGCAGCATGTTTCTTCTTTTTCCCCGGTGACTGATAATGAGAGATATACTTCTTTTGATAATATAAAGCTAAAGAGATTAATTGCTCCTGATACCGCTATCTTCCCTTAATTTTAGTCCCTCTTTAAGACAACCCAAATGGGCAGCTAACAGTATGTCATGAGATGGTGGCTTCCAACGATACATGATAGGAAGTATTGTTTGAAGTTGGTGCCTGAAACCAAAAAAATAAAACCACCTGTGGGTGAATCACCAGCCTTACTGAAAGCAAATAACCCAACATTTTCATTTGCCCTTGTTATAATTATACAAGAAGAACAGTTATCCCTGCATAATACTTAAGTAGTTATAATCGTTTTATATAATATTTAAGTACTTATAATCATTTTATATAATACTTAAGTACGTATAATCATTTTATATCAAACCAATATGAAAAAGGAAAGCCAACGAAATGACTAGCCTACACTGTGTTCAGGGGAAAGCCAAGGTTTTACTGAGGGACAAATATATTTATTTATTCTTTATGCTGGAAGTTTATATGGCTGCTTATCTTAATCATATAATTCTGTGCAGCTAGCAAAGGCATTAAAAACAACATTTCTTTAAAAATAATAAAAAGATGCCAGTGCAAGATAAAACACAAACTAGGCTCTACATACCCTAAAGCCTAAGAGAAAAACTTTAGCTGTCTCTTTAGATTTAACTAAGCTTTAATTGTGGTAGGAGTTTTTATTTGATTCATTCATTTGTACATTCATTCATTCAATCATTCATTTAGAAAACCTGGCAAAATATGGAGTGGTATTCTCAAACTTTGATTTCTCTAAAAACTTATAAAGATATATTTGTTAAAGAGATTCAGCTCAAGTCATTTTTTTAAAAATTGTAAATAAAAGAGAACGGATAGCTTAACATATTTACATACCTGGTACACACATTTAAAGTTAAGCTATTTATGTCTTCTTTGTCATCCTTTACATAGACATCTAACTCAAAGGCTTCTTGATTTTGTGCAGATCTACGTATTTTGCTGGCATGTGAATTTTTCACATTGTATACAACATTAAGCTATAGAGAAGTAAAAATGAAAAATGATGTTATTCAGTGAAGATAGCAGCGATTTATAGAAAAGAATAATAACTATTTCATAGTTTATCAGATTAAATTCATATCTGCAATACTGTAACATACAATCCAAAAATAAATGTGGGACATTTTGCATCCTTTTCTGAAATAAAACTTTTAGTTTCAAATTCCCAAAAGAAATCTATCAAAAGCGCCTGAAAATAACAAATCAAACATGCTTTCTTCTTATTGGACCTGCTGTGAACTTGGTCAAATCAAGTTGGAAATAAATCAAAATGTTGTCATCACCCAAAATGCTATTGTTTCAGTGTTTGCCAAGAAAAGAAAAATGGTAAGAATTTACTGGCAATTTAGGAACACCTGGATCAACATACAGGATAGCCTCTTAAACAACTGTTTTACTGGAAGGAATTTTATGTTCAATTTTCATTCCTTCTTGGCCTTAAACAAAGATAAATCCACGAAGAAAGAAAAGCCTGTAAAGGAATGATCAAGCATGCTTTCAGCTGGTTGCAACATCAAGTCAGTTTTCTTACCAAGTCTGGCCTGCTGCAAACAGGGCAAAGTAAGATATGCTGTCATAGGCAGAAAGAATTTTACCAACACATTTTAAAAAGTATTTTGCTATGACCATTTAGATGGGAATGATGGTAGATATGCATGCAACATATTATCATATATTCACTAGCTGGTACACTCGAAGTGACTGACATCCTGGCTTATATTCATAGCTGTCAATATGTAATTTCTGAAAACTACAAAACATTATTCAAGACATCTGGAATCTCTGACACAATTCATACACATTTGCCTATTCCTATGTCAAACCACACATCTTTCCTTCTGCTATGGAATTACTGATTTATCTAGGCTATGCAACCACGGCTTCTATGATTGATTGTGAATAAGATTGTGTGAGTCTCCCACATCTGGGTCAATGACTCAACTAAACAGATTATGTCATTTTGTAATACTACTTTTTTTTAAAAAAATCAATTTCTGCTCCAAAACTAGAAAGATAAGCCAACTACTTTTTTCTAAATGGCATAGTCTGTCATTTATTTTGTAAACATTTAGGTAAGCAATAACAGCATGGTACACATTTTGTATCAGTTTTTGTATTGGTTTTATGTTGTGATTAAGCACTCTTGGGGAGAGGCAAACAGCTATCTGAAAGGGGGGAGGGGATCCAAAATCATGAACAGGAAGATTTTTACCTGGAAATTATTATTTTTGCAAAAGTACTATTGTACTTGTTATAAAGTTGCCATATTCACTTTCTTATTCTGAATATGTTGCCAGCTACATGAGAACAGTTTGATTTACTGATTAAAGGCAAACCACTCCCAAAAAATCTTGACAAGAAAACTGCATAGGCCTGTCTATGTAGTTGCAAGAAACAATGACATTAATTTATTTAAAAAGTAAGTAGTAATTCTGCATTCACATTTGCAGGAAGTTTAGCTTTGTACTATGTAGAGTTTGTCTTCTATTGTTCATTTAGTGCAGGAGTGTCAAACTCAAGGCCCTTGGGCCGGATCCGACCACAGGGTCCTTAGATCTGGCCCTAGGGGCTGACCCTAAAAGCAGTGAAGGACTGGCCCGTGGTGCCTCTGCCAGTGAAAATGGAGCCCAGGGGGGTTGTGCATGGCCCCCCGACCTCCATGTTCACTGCCAGGGGGCTACAGGAGGCCATCACAGCCAAAAACTAAGCTTGGGAGCCCGTTTTTGCTGGCAGAGCGCTCGAGTCGCCACAGGCGCCCTCGACATGAGTGATGTCAAGCTGGCCACATCCATCCTGGCCATGCCCACCCCGGCCCCCTGAGGTCAAACACAACACTGATGCAGCCCTCAATGAAATCGAGTTTGACACCCTTGATTTAGTGTGTCACTCAAACATGGAATTTGACCACAAATGCTACATTTATGCCTGCGTACATATATTTTGCATGTTATACATTTATTTCTGTAGTAAAGTTCTTTCATGGTCAGGTAAAACATTGCAAACTTGGAAGCTTGAGCAAACTTTAAGTAAATCAGAAAGTGAGTATTCTCCTTAGCATGTCATGTCCAGGTTCATTTTTAAAAAACTCCTGCCATTTTAAAATTCATTTTTCTCATCTACCTACAATTCTTATTTATTTCATATAGAGACATTGCATATAGAGAATTTTACCTAAGTGAATAGGAGGTAATTTAGTCTTCATGAAAGATGTCTGAAGTAGAATATTTAACACACGTAATGTTTAACATACACATTAAACCACAATACATGTTGATTTTGGTTTAGTGTGGTATGTAAACCTAGTTATTCTAGTTGGTAAACTATGGTTATGGCTAAGCCAGATATATAAATGTAGCCGCTGTGGCTTAAACCAAGGTTAAAATTAACCTTGGCTTACCATAATGCATTATGTAGTTTTGCCAGTTCTTGATTGGAAAGAATCTCCAATGTTTTTCCAAGATAAACGGCAGGAAAATGGTATCCTTCACATTTATGAAACTGCAAGACTTTACACTTTTGGAAGTACTTTGCTTCAACAATTATTGAAAACAAGGAGCTTCCTTGTGAAAGCATTATTGAAATGCTTTTAGCAGCAACCTCCACAATATTCCAGCTAAAAAAATATCAAAACTTTGGAAAACTGCTTGTCAGTCCAGGAATCTTTGCTCTCTCGTGTTTATCCTTATGGTTGGATCTTAAACAGATGTCTGGATGAAGGTTTATGGTTAAAGGGTTATTTTCAGGGAGAAATTTTTGGCAGCATTTTCTTTGGCTGTTGAATTAAGCTTTGAGAAAGAAAATAGAATGCTAATGAGCTTGCATTTTAAAATAAATGAATTTCAGCAGGTGTGAGAATGGGTGGGAAGATTCATACAATCCTGACCTATTAAGAGGCTTCAGTCAAAATAAAAA
>JANHFL010001689.1:121441-149593 GCA_032468155.1 Oxyrhabdium leporinum | reverse complement strand
TAACTATAAGCATGCTAGTGTCTCATTGGGCCACATTTTTTCACTTTATTGGCATATGTAGAATTGAAAAATTACAGCTGCTCACTAGACTGAAAGCTGAAAAATATCTCTGAAGAAGACACTTGGAAATCTCCTTGCTAACAAAAAAAAATATGTGGATGCAGCCAAAAAGACTCAAACCAGACACAGGACCATCTTTATTTTTTTATAAGTTGAATATATTGTTGTTTTTCTTACATCTTAGAGAACAGTCTGCATGTTTATCAACAGTAGACACATAGAAAGCATAATTCTGTTTCACTGAAGATAAAGATGAGGAGTGCTAGGTGTTACCTAGTTTGGGTAGCGAAATATCTGCAAGAAAATAACCAAGCTCAGAAAATACTTAAAGACTCCTCATTTCAACCCTGAGCTACAATATTCTCTTATTGATAAAGATTCAGACCATTTGAGCATGCATTTGAATTTTTGAATGCCAACTGAATTTTGAATGCATTCAATTAATTGAATGCAATTATTTACGGATCAAACAGATGCAAAATAATGAAAAAAATTTACCGGAAAAATATATAAGATTCTTTGAAAAATCAGTTTTATGGAAAAATGTACCAAGAGCTGGCATCTCCCTTGGAACTGGATGGTCATTAGAGTTTGCTATGTAATATAATACACTATCCAGAAGAGATTCAAAAAGTGAAATGGAGTTCTAAGATGACATGATTCATTCTTCCCAGAGTTTAAAAAGCTTCTCTCTCCCCTGTTTTTCTGCCCAATCTTGTATAGGCATAAATCAGGAAGTCTATTGCACTTATAATGAATAGCTAGACATGGCTGAAGGGTTGCTTTTGACAAATTACAACTGGTAGCATTGTCATTGCTAACTCTAAATGAAGGGACAGGTTCCTCTTTGCACATGATGTAATGATAGTAAAATATATCATGTCTTCAATTCATCTACTAAGAAATTCCAAATGTGATCATTCTTTAAAGGCTGCTCACATCTAATTCATAGCAGATGATAAGTCATGCAATGTTAATTGCTATTATTACCAGCCATTATTCCATTCTGTATTAGTACAGATTTTTTAAAATGGGAATTTCACGTATTATTTGCTTAATGTTTTTTATTTTATATTTTGGCATATGAATCTATTAATATACTCTTGGCATATTAGTATCAATTCTAAAGTTACAGTACTTTACTAGAAAAGGGTAGGTTGCTTGGTCTGACTATAAATCAGTCATGAGTCATATTATTATTAATTTATCTGTGTACTTTTCTTAGAATAATTCAATCCTGATAACAAACTGCAATCATTCTTAAAAGATGGAGCATTAATAAAAGAACAAGAACGGTAGTTTAACATTCTCCAGCCTCAGAGTTATGTCTTAGGATGCTTTAGGAAGAGTTACCTTCAGCTTGCAAAGGTTCTTGGTACAGAACAACTGTATCATAAATGAGAAAATGCTGGCCAAGTAGTCTCATTTAATAAAGTTATGGTAGAACTTAAGAGTGCTGCATCTACATGTGAGGACAAACCATCTTCCACTCCATGTGCCATGGATTAAGAGCTGTGGTTTTGCTCTTTGGATGAGGATTAGAAGTTCTGTTTCAGAACTTATTGTTCTACTTATTGAGCTATAGCAAAAAAAATAATAATTACTTGGATAATAATCACTGCCCTTTGCCTGAAAAGTTTCTACAACGGCCCATTGTCCTCACAGCTCCAGAATGAAAAGGAATCTACTGCTTCCCCATTTGCTTATTTAATTAAACTATGTATATGTTGTCCTTTCTCTTTATAGGAGTTATCAAAAGATATACAGGTAGTCCTCAACTTACAACCATTCATTTAGTGATCGTTCAAAGTGACAATGGCACTGAAAAAAGTGATTTATGACCGGTTTTCACACTTACGACCGTTGCAGCATCCCCAAGGCTACGTGATGAAAATTCAGATGCTTAGCAACTGGTTCATATTTACGATGGTTGCAGGGTCCCGGAGTCATGTGATCCGCTTACGCGATCTTCTACCAAGCAAAATCAATGGGGAAGCCAAATTCACTTGACCATGTTTACTAATTTAATAACTGCAGTGATTCTCTTAACAACTGTGGCAAGAAAGGTTGTAAAAACTCGCTTAACAGCTGTTTCACTTAGCAACAGAAATTTGGGGGTCAATTGTGGTCATAAGTCAAGGACTACCTATAACAAGTAAAAATATTAAGCCTATCTCAAAAACATTTAGAGCCTCAAAAACCAGTAGACTGCATGCACTCAGGGCTGACCTCTCAAAAGGTGATTTCCTCAGCTGATAAGACTTTAAATTTCACTATGACCATTCTGAACTGGGTCTGGAAAGCAACTGGCAGTCAGTGAAATTGTTTCACCCGGGGTACCATGGGACCTCCAGGGGACACCACTAACTACCTATGATATCATTTTTCTGCAATTTTCATTCTCAAGAGCTGCTGCTTAAAAAAAATGCATGGCAGTAAATCAGCCTTGAGGTTATCATTGCATGGATTTTAGAATTCTTAGTTTATCAGCTAAAGCTGCTGTGGCTGCCCAGTGTTAATACTGAATCCAGAAGACCCACTAGACCAGGGGTGTCAAACTCACGTCATCACATGACGTATCGGGATTTTTTTCCCCTTCACTAAACCAGGCCTGGGCATGGCCAGCGTGTGACACATCTGGCCCAGGAGCCGGGAATTTGACAGCCCTGTACTAGAGTATAAAATGGATCCTTAAGGGACTCTCCTTCTGAAACAAGTATTATAGGCAGTCCTTGACTTACACAGTTCATTTAGTGACTGTTCATGATTACAACAACAATGAAAAAAGTGACTTATGACTTACAATCATTGCAGCATCCCCATGGTTACATGATAAAAATTCAGATGTTTGGAAACTGACTTGTATTTATGAAGCTTGCAGTGTCCCAGGATCATGAGATCACCTTTTGAGACCTTCTGACAAGCAAAGTCAATGGAGAAGCCAGAATCACTTAACATCTGTAGCAAGAAAGGTCATAAAATGGGGCAAAATCACGTAATAACTGCCTCAGCAACAGAAATTTTGGACTCAATTATGGTCGTAAATTGAGGACTATCTGCATTTCCCAAATCTCAATGTCCAACTCCCAGTGTTATTAATTGCCATGTCTTGTTTTATTCCTTCACATCTAAGTCCAGGGTCATCTGGAGACATTCAGAGGCCCTAGCAACTTCAGACCATAATGTAAGAAAGGAAAGGAAAGCTAAGTATTATCAGCATATTGGTGGTTTCTGACTCTCTACTTGAGAACGATACTTCTATGTGATTTCACATTGGAGTCAAGCAGAATTTTCCCATCTTTAACCACACATTGGCATTTCTGATATTGTCATCAAATCCTACAAGCTGTCTTTTGAATGGTACTTAAAAATAAATATATGGTAATATCATATGCCTATAGACAGTTGATTAAATAAAAGACCCTCTTGCTCCATGTGTGAATTACGAACACAGGATAGGTGTTAGTTTTCAAATCTATATGTGTTTAAGTGTGTGCATTTGGCATCTAATATTTATTTAGATTTTTCTTAAAAGTGTTTTTAACTTGATTGCACATCAATTTTGATTGTTGTTTTAAAATAAGCTAGCAATATTTTTGCATGTGTAGACAACTTGTAGCAATTTGACTACTGTTAAAAACAATTCCAGCTGAGTCCACCACTGTCAGATATGATGGATGAGCAATTTATTGCCTGCTGTGATATTTTCAAATGTTGGCCTTCATTAATGGACCTGAAGTTATTTTCAAAGGTATATTTTTTGATAAAAATAAATATGACTTCTTGAGTATGATTTCTGTAAATGCATATACACAAATAATTGTGTTTTATAACAAGCCCAGCCTTCTCTGTAATTTAATACACAACCTATTCTTCAAATTTTGTTTGTGATCCATTATAGCTCTTACATTGCTAATGTCACGTATTCTACTGTTTATTTGTACTGGATTCTAATCAGCATGGAATTTGGCTCATGTAATGTAATCCAATCGTTTTACAAGGATTAAAGATAAAAAGATGTAAAACAGGCCTGGGGTTTCTATGCTAACTGGATTCTGTGTCCCTAGCATCCCTTTGATCCACCGAGAACACCATTTCCTTTGACAGGAGTCCAAATATGGAGACAGGTCTCACAAGCCAAGATACTTTTGTAAGTTGTTTTCTTCTCCTTCTCACCTTCCCTTGGGCTACCAGACAGCATTTGATTTGCTATGTCGGGTAGCGTGTGAGAATTGGACAAAAGAGCAATATGCTACTGGCCGACAACAGAATGACGTGTATGCATTTTGCCAGGGTTGAAATAGAAAGACATATATATATATATATATAATGAATACTGAAAAATCTAAGCAACAATGTTTGTGGCAGGGAAGCAGGAGACCTTCTCTGGAAAATCAAGTGACTATTTTTAAACTGATTTAGAAGGACACAGAATAATAATCTTGAAGTGACATTTAACAGCATCCTAATGCTACCGTATTACAATTACCTTGTGGGAAAACACCAGGAGCTTAGCAGGAAAGGAGAAAGCAAAATCTCTTTCGGTGAGACATTCATGCACAGTAATTAGAATCAAAACCATACTTTCCAATATGATAAGTACATTGGGAATATTACATAATTATTAGAATTGATTAATAGAATTCTATTAGTATAGAATTGCATCTATACTAATAGATTAGTAATCAGAGCAGTTTAAAAAAGACTGAACAAAAGAATAACATATGGAGAAAACAATCTAAAGTAATAAACTCATAAGGACAGCTGTGATTTGATTCTGAATCTAGTTTGTACTTAATATAATATTGACTCCACCCTTGATAATTCATTATCCAACCAAATGGAGGATCTAATTCAATCCAAAATCCTTAGAGAAAAAAAAGAGACAAAAATGACTATATATATGCCTACCTGAAAAATAGCAAAACCACGGCCATTTGCAGAAACTGTAACTCTAACAGGCTGTGCAGCTGGAAACTAAAAGAAATGGCAGATTTTAGTATGGTCAGAAAAGCATTCCAAATTAGATGAATTTCCCGAAATCAAACTTTAAAAACAAACAAACAACTTCAGTACCTCTTTGGTCTTGAGAACAAAACGGTTTTCCTGATCAATTTGGAAAACCGTTGGATTTTCTTCCATGGATCCATTCACTGTTACATCTATTTCTGTCACAGAATCAGCTGTAAGTGTCGCAAAGGTACTCAAGGCCTGCAGAGCCACAATAGTGTCCTACCCAGAGAAGAAAGAACAGTCCTTGTTAATATGAACGTGGATGAAGCAAGTAGGTCAACCAGGTTAGCAAGCAGCACCTAAGAAAGCCTAGCTGATTTCAGAAACTAAGTAGGTACAGATCTGGCTAGTACTTAGATGAGAAGTCATCTGGAAATTCTAGAGCAATAGGTTAGACTGAGATTTTATTTTATTTTTTTTAAAAAAAAGTCTTCTTCACATATTCAGTCCAAATACTCATTTAAATATTGTGTTTTGTTATTAGAAAGGCAAAGTCGGCAGGTAGTCATGCATGACAGCAACTATAGTTTTATCTTGCAAGGCATATATTTGCTCACTCAGTAACTCTAACAGAAGTAGGACAGATTTAATTTATCGTAACTTGATTTGGTTTGGCTTAACACGATGTGTGAGTTCAATCGGTAGACCTTTATCACACCAGAACCAGCAAGCCTCTCTTGCTTCTCTAATAAAGCACATTTACAAAAAGCTTATCTTAGCAATGTGTACAACACTGCATAATAACCCGTAACATTGCCTTGGTGCAAAGATATGAAGTTAGGTCTTCCCAAGCCCAAATTCAACTTTTTGACATTTTAAAATAGGATTGATGAATCAATTGCAAGCATGCCTTTGGCCCGTGTAGAAAATTAACTGAATCTTTGGAACACACACAGCGTAGAAGATTCTGGCTGGCTTCCTTAGAGAATCAAAATATTTTCTAATTGTTTTTTGATACATGGATATATATATATATATAAATTTCTGGCAAAGCAGAAGGCTCTAAGTGAAAAGCCCATCAATCAAATTTCACATAGTGTTTGACAGATTCCTGGTTCAAAATTTTAAATGAAAATAATACATTCCTGGGGCCATATAACATTTTAATGATTAACTCCATAAATGCCTGATAACTAGTTGTTTTTTTTAGATAATTTCTAACCTGTGTAGAAGAATAACCTCCCAGGTGATTTCTTTGCTTGCTTAGCCATTTCATAATTGGAATCCCCTCTAACAGTCTTTGTTGAATAAAATGAGACAAGAGAGCATAACCTGCAACTTCAATATCTGTAGAACATGGCTGCCAGGAACTGGAGAGTCCAGAAGGTGGTGAGGTCCAGAACATTAGTTCTCCTGGGAAGAAAAAAGAAAAAAGAAAGAAGCTTTCATCTCATAAGAAAAGGATACAACTTTGTAAGGTTGGAGAGTTTATTCTTCTGAAGCTTTTTTTTTTGAACAGAGTAAAATCAAATACTTCTTAATCCTATAATTTTTGATATTTAAAAATAATATTCTCATCCGTGCCCCAAAATCAATTTCACATTAATCAAATTAATAAACTAGAAATTGTTCTACTACAGATAAGGTTTTTCTGTACTGTAGCTGCTTGTCTTCCGCTGGCTAGAAGTGAAACTGGCTGATGAAATGATGACTAGATGTTCAATTCAGTGTATAACATGGCTCCCAACTGGTGAATTTTGCTGCTTTTCTATTCTCAACCACGGCAGGAAAGCAAGCATCAGTTATTTTTTCCTTTTCACAAACCATCTGCTGAATTTTAAGAAACAGCCAACCAGGGCAGAAGAATGGTTGCTGAAGGTAGTCCAACTTGCTGAGATAATCAAATTGACCTGTGTAATTAGAGAAAATACTACCTATCTTTTTACTCTATTTTATTTTGTATTAATTTTTACACTTGTTTTTAAAACTTTCAATAAGATTATAGTAAACAACAACACAACTATAGTTTCTCATCACTTGAGCTAGAAGAAACTCGGCAGAATATTTGTCAGTTCAAACAAACAAACCAGACAGAATACAAAATGGTGATTGAAGGAAAAAAATAAGAGTCTGAGGACATGGATGTAACCCATCCTTTAACACACTTCAGCCACTTGGAACAGAGATATTTGTATCGGACAGAATGAAGCACAACAGGCAGACCAGACTTCCCTGCTGGTACAAGAAAAATAGGGGCCAAGAAAACCACTAATTTTGATGCAATTTTGAAATCTCAGGTGGGGTTTGCCTTCTCAGGAGGCAAGGGATAAGCTGAGGACAATATCATCTGTTCCAATCTTCCCCAAACAAGTGGTCCATTCTCGCATTGGGCAAGTAGAAAGAGCAGACCAGCCCATAATCAAACAAAACCCATTCCCACTGTATAGTTTTCAGGCCCACTTTTCACATTCATATTTCAGGCCGGCTTTGTAGTTAAGACTTGCTATTGCCAAAGTGGCCTCTAAATACAGGAATGTTTGCTTCTTAGAAATTTTCCCTCCCCCACAGGTATGCCTTCATATCATTGCATCCCACATATATACATGCTAATTGGAAATGCGTTCTCTAAGAGTTGATTGCTCCAAAAATATCCAGTGATATCAGCAGCTGTGGAGAAACACTCAGGTTTACAGAAGTCCCTAAAGAAAAAGGGACATTCTTTAAGGAAGGCAGCCAAAAATAGCCCAATGAGAAGTGCACATATCAGGATGGGAAACAAATACCTTAATAAGAACATGACTCAGTTGCAGAAATCCTGCTTAAGTATCCTACTTAAGAATGTGGCAAAACAGGTGAGCCTGGAGGTTTGCTGTTCTTTCAGAATATGAGTTAGTAAAACCTGCATTTTGTAATAAATATTCTACATCGAAAAGAATATACAGATTATAAAGTCTTACTGTTGGAATGTGCCATTTAGAATCCAAGTTATCAATCCAATTGTTCACTCTGTTCTGTCTTACTAAATTTTAATAAGCGGCCAACTGAAGAGCTAGGTGCAGATTATAGGCTCAATGAGTATGATCTACATTTTCTTTACAGCAGCAGAAAAAACACAAATCAGGTAATAGTTCACATGCAATTATTAATTGCTACCTGCACATTTTTAATTTAAATAGTGTCTTTAACATTGTGGAACTGAATTGAGTTCAATACCAGAAGGTATCCTGTAATTGTATGGTAACACTAAGCATTTTAAACATGATCATAAATAACTTTTAACTAGATCATATCAACCCATTTTATGTTTCCTTTCTTTTATTCCACTGGCATATATTGCCTTACATGTAACTGGAATGTCACCCAAGCGGAAAGACTATTTTACACTACCTTGTCGTTCTGATCTCTCGTTCAGTTTGTCAAGAGCTCCCTTTGCTGCTGTACTTTTGGCAAGTGATAATGCATAAGTCACAAGAGCCAGCGTATGATTATCCGATATGATGTTGTTCAATTGAAATTCAAGAAAGCCCAGTGCTTTTTTTATAGATTTATCATTCTGGAAAAAGAATAGTAGCACCTTAAGAAATAATTTACAGTAATCTACAATAACTAGTAATAGTCTTTATGATGAACATTGCAATTTCATATCCAATTTTATATTCAAGATAAAAACATATAATGCTAAAATGTGGGATGTGCTATGAAACATCACAGTGAACTGGAATTGAGCAAGATGGCACTAACTGTAAGTCTCTAAATATGCTTGTGAGGAGTGGACTATAGGCAGTTTGAAGTTGTGACCAACTTCAAAAAAGGGAATTACAATCCAACGTCCATCTGTACCCTCCCCCCATGGTTAAGTGGGTGCTAGGCAACTGGCCCACATTTTCAGCCATTGCAGCATCTCCCAAACACCTGTGCTTATTTGCAATTTCCCCCAAAAAATATGTGTTTGCTTTAATGGCCACGGTGTTCACTTAATGACTACTGCAAAAAATCATAAAATCAGGCACGGTTATGTGATGGCTTTATGACCATCACAATTTACAGCCAAAATTGCAGGCTCAATTACGGATGCAAGTCAAGGACTACCTGTATTGAAACCTTAAAAGGCAGAAGACAGCTAGCAAGGAAACATTGTATGGTTATGAACAGACCATATTGTAATATGATTTTCAAAATTCCATTTTCGCTGCCTGCCCTAATTTGGAGTCTAATAAAAACATCAGTATTACTTATGGTGGTGGTAATAAATGCAAGCTATGGGCAGTTTGTATGTTTCTTTGCATTATAATCCCATGGAAATTGATTTGCACTAAAGAATAAAAACTTCCTTAGTAATAATATTCTTATGTTCCAATCATTCATATAACTATTAGGAGCTATTGACTTAGAATGAGATGATGCTGGGGGATTTTGAACTAACCTTGTTCCTATTAGAATGCATATAACAATACTATGGCTTCTACCTATTTCTGGCATCTATCTATAGTTATCTTGGGCCAAGCCAAGTTGTTTAACACAAAAGAAAAGAGAAATTATTTCAGAAATATAAATGTGAATTTATGCTATGATGTCATGCAGGCATAACAATCAATGCCCAGGTTCTCCTTCATTACTAAATCTTTTGAAAAGATATTTACCTACTAGGAGTGTGGCTCTTTAGGAAACAAAAGTCAATTCATGCTGCAAAAAACTTTCCTGCCCTTTTCCACTTTGTAAAAGATAAAGTTTCCCAAATAAAAATCTCCCCATTTCTGTACAACTGTTAATTCATCTCACCATTAATCAAGCAGAATACTATTCTGCAAAGATAAAGCCTCATTTGAGAAGAGCAAGACATAAGATGCTAGCATAAGAGGTCCCGGATTTGATTCCTGGCCTTTTTGAAGTAGAACTTGAAATAACTCCTGACTAAATCCGTGAGCTTTTGGCAATCAATATAGATCGCCCTTCCTTTACTGAGATTTTCTTATACACCCATATCCCCATAAAACTAATCAGATGTGTAATCCAACACATCTGGAAGAAATCAGATTGTGAAAAAAGGATTGGTTGCCTGATTGAGAATATTGCAACTTCAAACGCATTCTTTGGCATTATCCTGATTTAAAGCACTAGCCTATATTGTAAACAGCTTTACGGCAATTTGTTTCAAATACATTAAGATAACCATCATTACTACCTCACTGAACTGATACTCTAATAGAGCAGTCAAGATATAAGCTGTCCGGGAAACAGAATTGCTAGTGCCTCCTTGAAGCTCAGTATGTAGAACTTGTCCAGGCTCCTCTAATTCCCCACTGAATTTCTGATGACTGAGGATCCAAGCAGCTGTTCTCTCCAGGATATATGAATCAATATCAATGTATGGTCGTGCTTGAATGAAACTTCTTAATACAAAAGCTGATAACCTATAATGAAAGTATAACGAAAGTATACCATTAAACATGTTTGCACAAACTAATTCTATTAAACAATTGATTTAGATCAGTGTTTCTCAACCTGGGCTATGTTAAGATGTGTGGACTTCAACTCCCAGAATTCCACAGCCAGCAAGGCTTTTAATTTGGAGAAAATAGAGCTCAAAGGCCTACACAGCCCATTTTATGATGTGAATTTGTAATATGTTATACTAAAATAATTATGAAAACTACATATTGGGTACTGTGTAACTTACTGTGTAAAACTTACCATGTACTCCCAGAGGGATCATTGTTTCCAAAGGCACTGAAAGAGCCATCAGGTCTCTTATAGAGAAGCTCTCTTTGATAACCTGAACAAGTGAAATATGAGAAGCGTATTGAAAAAAACTAAGCAGTCTAAATTGTCAGGAGATGCAGTTCTGAAAGATTTATCCCTCACTGAAGCTAATAGCCTAATCTGCTAAAATCCACAAGGATTAAATTTACTCAAACACTGTTTATATGTTCCCATTATGAAGTGTAAACAACGTAATACAGAGACAGACAACTTCCAAGAGCTGAAGACTAAAATTCAGTCTCCCAACCTTCTGAATGTAACATCACCAGAAAGGGCATTTAAGGGATTAAGGGTGAAAATGGGAACAGAGAGGCTTTGGGAGGCAAAGACCTACTATTTCCTCTATTAACTTCATAAAACCTGGCAAGTAATATGAAGTAATACTATCCCAAAGTGGTCATTTTGCCAGGGAATATCAATGGCACCATTTCAGGCAATGAAAGGTCTACAGATAAGGTCCTGAAAGATGGCCTATAGCCCATAAGTAATAGGAGAATGAATAGGCCCATGACGAAACATAAAGCCAAATTTGTAAAAAAGCTGGTGAACAGGTGGAAGGACTTTTTTTAGAAAGAGTTCAATACAAAACTGAGAATAATAAAGCTTAAATTATTATCTAGCAAAACCTCAGGAATGTGGGTATACGATATAAAATTTAAGCTATATTGGTTGTCTACTACTGTATTGTATACACATAATCCACAATTAACTATCAGTCTTAAAATGAGAAATATAAAGCAATTAAATACTACTACTGTACCAATAATAACAAAAACCATTACTATTACTATTATTAGCCAACAAAATGCAAAGATGAATACTTGCTTTTAATGTTAAAGACATTGTTTTGTCTAGAAAATAATTCAAAGAACATGAATTATCTGAATGTTCTCAAAGAATATTAAACCCCAAACCAGGTAATGTTTAAGTGAAATAATAATTACTAAATTTCAATTTAACGTACCATTATGACTCATTTTAAATAACTTCAATACAACTTATGTTTGGAGAACATGGCAAAATAAATCAATCTACAGGGAGTGACAGACTGCTTGCAGACTTCAAAGAGGTTTTTAAAAAACAGATGTTCATCATTTTTGAAAGTAACAGTGCAACTTTGGAGTAGCCAAAGTTCAAATGTCAGGCGAAATGTAACCCATGGAGTTAAACAAAGCAAACAAAACTGTTTCTGTGGTTAGTAGCCTTTGTTCTATCTTTGTGGGAGACTGATCTGGGATGTCAGTCTAAATATAGTATGGTATGATACTACCAAATTTAAACTAATTTAAACTAAAATTTAAAATGGGCCAGTTGTATTCAAAAGGGAACTGTGTAGTCCAGGGACATCTGCAAGTCATATGGACTGTAACTTCATAACAATACAGAAATTAAACAACTATATGGAACCAGCTTCCTAAGGTAAGTTTTTTAAGTCTCTAACATTTATGCTACAATAGTGTTACAGCTTCTCTCAAACAAAACCTCCTTCAAGAATGAACAGCTGGTCTAAATGCTTTCAAAGGAATGCACATTGAATTGTATGTTCGTTACTCAAACATATCCCTACCTTCTCTCATATACGACACAGCTTTTGATTTGAATTGAATTTGGAGGTTGCCTGTTTTACTCAAATAATCCAGAATATAAATATTAGGTGCAAAGTTAATCATGTTTTGTTCCCCACAACCATAAGGCATCTTGACCAGTGACTCCAAACCACTGATAGAGGAACTAAGTTTGTCACCTGAAAGATAAAATTTGCAAGTCAGTGGTGGAAGGGGCAACACTAACAAGTAAACATGTAAACAAAGACCAAAGGCAGGGGAGAGGGAAATTAAAATGTTCTATAACAAACTTTTTAATCAATTCTTTCAACCAGCTAGCTTGTTTTTAGGGTGAAAATCAATGTAAGTATTACCATGAAAACATATTTTAATTATAGGCATCCCCAATCTAACTAGTCTCTTAATGTGTAGACTTCAATTTTCAGAGCACCCAGCTGTGTGGCCGTTACTGAGAATTGTGTGAATTGTGAAATTCACATGTCAATTCAGAACGGCTAGGGTAATATAGGAATCCTCCATTATGGTACTGACATTCAACCATGGAAGATTAGAGCAAGATTAGATAACATCAGCATCATAATTTTTTTTTTAAATCTGCAAACAAAATCAATAATATCAATAAAAAAGATATTTTTACATATGCAGCAGATAAATAATGACATGTTAATTTAAGCAACAGAACTATGTTAGTGTTAGTAAAAAAAAGATAATGACATAAACCAGTTACATAAATTGATATATAAAAGTATCTCAAGAATCATCTCTTTTCAATCCCTACAATACACACACACACACACACAAACAATTCTAAAATAACACCAGTAACTAAATAATTAATTAAAAAACTAACATGATGATTCACCCAGCAGTTAGATATAGCTAAAACTGTATTCCAAGGAAATAGTTATGCTTACCAGTAACTGTAACTTGCACTCTTTCACTGCCAGGAACTACATCAGAGGGGAAATTGAAATTCAAAATTTCTGTAAGATTAGTTCTTTTGGATAAGTCTAAAAGAACTGTCTCTGAGTAAGTTTGTTCTAATCCTTCAGCCTATTAAAAATAAACAAGTGTTACACATGGAAATAATAACTGTTTATGTCCAAGAACCTGAATTTTGATTATGTGTCCATTGGCACGCTATAAGAGTTGTAAGCCCTAGGACAGGTTGTAAGTCACTTTTTTCAATGCCACTGTAACTTCAAATGGTCCCTAAACAAATAGTTGTAAGTCAAGGACTACCTATATTAGCCATTGATCCTCATTCTTCTATGAATTGCTCCAGGCCATTTTTGAAGCCAAGTCGAGACAGTAACCAGCACAGGGGTGGGATTCAAAAACTTCAGCAATGGGTTCGCTGCCCGGTTGCTGGGTGGGTGTAGCCATGGTGGAGTGGCCTAGTCGGCCTCCTGCACGACGGCGGGCGAGGGGGTGTTTTCACCTTCCCCGAGGTCCGGAGGCTTTCCTTGAGCCTCTGGGAGGGCGAAAACAGTCTCCCCAGGCTTCGGAGGTTCTCTTCAGTTGCAAGATTTTCTGACTTCTTTTTAAATGATCCATGGGTGCTTTTAAAAATGATCAAAATGGGACTTGGGTAAAGGTTTCTCATCTGTCCCAGAAAAAGATTCTTGAAATATTGCTCCTTTAAATTACCTTCACCAATAGTCTCTGGAGAACAGCATCAGAAGCAATGGATGATATTGCCGTCACTCTGATGGGAATTTCTCCAATCTGCTTTGGCTTAATCGGAAAGAAGATGGTCTTCCCATCTTCACTTGGTATCCAAACAGTATGTTGGTTTCCAATGGCATTTATAACATTAGAGATAATAAAAATTTCAAAGCTATCATTCGTTTCAAGAGTAACTGTCACCTACAAAACAGAAGTGGTTAGTTAATGTTTTGTTCTACTAGCACAAATAGTTAACACTATAACTACAGTATTGGAGTTGGGGAAATGAACAGAAGAGTGAAAACCACATTTTGAAAAGAGAGAAAGAAAACAAGATACTAGAGGGAAAACTCCCTCTGAAAACAAAAGAAAATATAGAATTGCATCTGGAAGTTCCTGAACCTGGCAGAACATAAAAATGCTCCTATTGATAGATATAAAGGATAAGCACAGAATCTCCTGGGCTTGGTCACAACATTGCAGTATGAAGTAGTCAAAACAATGTGAGACTCACTAATGCTTCAGTTGTAATTCAATATTTTGAGGTAAGATAGAACTTAATTGTATTGTTCCCTAGAAGAAAAATGCCAGAATGAATAGCAGAGTGGGGATCTCAATGACTAATAATTACAAAGCAGCAGTTTATCTGGTTTAACTCTCAAGCTGAAATATTTGGGGAAGGGGAACTTGCTTTGTTCACATCTTTCTATGCTCATCTTTAGTTCTGCTTATCTTAGAAGGATTTTGAAGTGCTTTACCGAGCTCTTTCAGAAGAGCAGAGGCAAAACTGACCCTTGTTATCAATCCACCCAGTTGGATATCTATTCCCAACTTCTCAAGTCAAGCATCTGATGAGGAGGCATACTTGAACTGTGTGGCCTATGAGTCAAACCAAGCTGTTTTCCATATCTGCCTCTAAACTAAATCCTCTAAATTAACCATGAGTGGTAACAGCAAAGAAAATGCAATTATTATTTTATATATACACACACACACACATATAGAGAGAGAGAGTTTCAATATGTTTACCTCAGTGCTTTCTTTCAAATAATTGAAGATGTTAACTTCCAATATAAATTGTTCTCCTCTTATTACACTAGGAGGAAGGTTTAGGGAAACAAAAAAAGGCTGGAAGACTTCTAACTGAAAAACAAAAGTTATACATTATTAAATCATTGTGGGGTACTATTTGTTAATAAATAATTTGAGAATTGAAGATCAGAGAGGAGAATACTTCCCTGTTTTTGAACAGTTTTCCCTGAAAAAAATAGAAAATTCTGAGAAAAGGATTATAAAAAAATTCCTAGCTTTTACATTGTACCTAAGAAAACAAAGAGATTAAATACATTTGTCATGTTTTGAAATATACATGCCCAATAAATTAGTTAAGAGATAGAAAAGCTTGCTTCAAATTCTCAATTTTCAGACATCAAAAATAGGAAGAATCAAGAGAAGTAGAAACAGCTTGTAATGATTACGATTAGTTGGTGCTTCACGTTACAAAAATATCTTCCATGTTTCTCACTTTTTTTCTGAAAAGTAGTCCTTTCTATATCTGTTTGATGCACAAGAAGTCAAAGTTCAAAATACGCAAGCTTCCTTACTTCTCTTCAGTACTGACTTTCCTCTAAAAAAGCAAAGGTAAGTGCTACATTCCTTAAAGTACAGCAGCTCTTCAGTTCTACTTGTACTCTAAGTGAGGTCATGGTGCTTACAACCCAGCTCTTCAAGTTGAATATATTACACATTTTCCCCTCATGCCAAAATATGGAACAATAATGTGATCTATGAGATCTCAGTTGTGAGCTGAAATTAAAGAATGATTTCCCACATATTTCCAAATTTCCAATTAGCATTTGGACTGGCTATGTATTCATAAGGCAGATAGTCAAGTGGTTAGCAGAGAGTGATGAATGTAGAGGGAGATGAAGTTCAAAGAGGGAAACCCATCTGTACATGCAACTCTTGATTGAAGCTTATGACTCATACTACATTCACAGTGTAGTCTTCATCTGTATTACACCTTCCTTCTCCTGCCTTATCTTTACATATTTAAATCCTCCATCAACTAAGGCAGTCTGTGCATCTGATTAAAAGTTGCTACCAGACACTCTCAGATTTTGAGAGAGAAAGATCTGCAAGCAAACTTAGCAGGAAATAAATGGGATGGACTAGATTATAGCAAAGCAAAATTAAACCACACAAAAGTAATTTCTGTTAGTAATTTACTCGTTAAAATAGAATGCTATCCACATAAAGCCTGTGAAACACTCAGTTTCAATACAAATATTTTTCATGCATATTAATATGTAACATGATGTAACCATATGGAAATCTCTGAATGGGAACTAAGCAAGCCAAGAATGTACAGTGGTGAAATAAGTCACCGAGAAAACCGGAGTGAAATTCTGGTTTTGAATGTATAAAGGGTGTTCAACTGTAAGCATGTGCAGCCAAGCATATCCTTTGATAAAGCCTGAAAGTGCCTCATTAAAACAATATGTACAAATATACATTAAATAAATATTTACTGTATTTTGTATCTAATCCTGAAATAAACTTTAAGATCTGAATCCAAAACATTGAATGCCTTTATTTATTTTTTATTACATGTGTAACTGCAGGTGCAAGTTCAAGATCTGGACCCCAACAAACTTTTTTGCTTTAGTAAAAGCTAAGACTTCACACTGAATGTTATTTATTATTTTAATTGCATATTTTTAAACTAAAATTCTTATCTTAAAAGAATCCAGGTGAGAGCCTCGTAGCACCAAGCCCATACTATTCCTATGTCATTTGAGAAGGCCTGAAAGAGGAGCAAAGAATATAGAATATTGCAGATTTTATAGAGAATAGGAAGACTTCTCTATTTTTAAGGCAACAAAAAGTTAACTTTACTGTGAAAATGCTTTGGTTGTTGACTCACCAACCCTTTTTCTTATATTGGACTGCCCTCTACAGTCTGTTCATCTCTTGCAATGTTCTAGTTGCTTTAACTAGTTTTACTTTTCTAGACTTGATGTACACAATATACCAAAAGCTCTTAGCAATTTGCTGTGTTCCCCTCAGCTGGTTTCACCATCTCTACAATTTCAGTAGAGATTGACAGAGTTTGGTGAGCTACAGTATGCTGGGACAGATTCCTATGGAAGTGGGTTTGAAAAATCCACCAAAATAGATCCACCAATGCACCGTAAACAATGTTATATTAAATCAGCTACATCTTTTCACTTTTTGCTCAAAATCCATAATCTCTATAAAAATCAGAAGTCATTGTGCCCAACTACCTGATACTATTAATATATTTCAATATCATTGAGTTTCACTTAGAGAATTTTCTCTATCGTGACTCTTCCCCCAGGTCCTTGGCACATGCAAATTATTATTTGAATTATTAGAAAGAAGCTTGAAATGTCCCAGCTTCTACATATCTTATGCTAAAATATAACATCTGAAAATTATCTTATTTTAAGGCTGCTATGTTCAGAGATAACAAATATATTTTCAGTTTCATTTGGGTTTGATTTTTATGGCATTAAAATAAACTATCATGGTATAAAATGTTGATGATAAGTCATATAGAAATATTTTTTTTATAAAAAATGAATGACTAAGAGACTTTAAAGAACTACTGAACAGAAGCTATGCTACTAAATATGAACTTCAACAAGTGTTTGTAAATTCTTCTTTTTACAGCAAATGAGCAGAATCAATTTAATGATTTATTACCTCAATGGGTATTTTCATCACACCCAATCCAAGATTTTCTGATATTATAAATGCGCTGGCTACCCAGGATGTAATGGTATCAGGAACAGTAACATTTATTGTTGCTTCAGTAGATCTAAAGATGAGAAAAGACAGAATAAAAAGGACAGCAAATCTAGAGTGACTTTCCTGGTGTAGGAATCTTGTTTTGTTTAATTAAATTAATTTTTTACAGGAATAGTAAGGAATTTGCAATACGCTCATGATAGACCCAAAAATCCATTCATGTCTCCCAGTATGAAGGTAACTGTCACATATATATGTTTTGGAGAGTTGAAAACATTACAAGACATAGAAACACTTGATTCTAAATGTTCATTTAATATATTGTAATCTAAGGATCTTCTTTTGGGTATATGTTCTAGCAGATATCTGTTACATGTTTAGACATTATTTTTTTCTTACACACTTTATAGTTTGCCACAATACACTCTGTATGATCACCTTCAAGTTAGTTTTGATTCCTTGCAACTATCTGGAAAAATCCCTGAAGTTTTCTCAGCAAGGTTTTTTGCAAGAGGTTTGCCATTACCTTCTACATATGGCTGAAGGAGACTAACTGGTCTGACTTGCCCAAAATTATCCAGCTGGTTTCTTGCCTCAGGTGGGACTAGAACTCTTGGTCTCCTGGTTTCTAGCCTGGTGCCTTAACCGCTACACGAAACTGGCTCTTACAATACACTGGTCCAAATAAATATATATACATTTGGAGAAATATGAAACAAAATAGCCATCAGTTTCAGCTTAGTTCAACTCCAGTTAAGGGAGCTAGGTGATTGGGGGAAAATGGTCATTTGATAAGCTGTTTTTCACTAAAACAGTCAATTTTTCAGAAAAAAATCATCTTCAATATCAACTATAAATAAATAAAACTTGGATATGTAAGATTTCCTTTTCCTTGTGGATTTCTGGGTGGCGCAATGGCAAGCTAAAACTCCAGAGGAACAGAGATATGGCTAAGACCAATGGACTAGCAACAAGCTGATCTCAGTGAACCTCTTCCGATAAGTAAAGAATGAGATGTCCACCTGGGCTCTAAATGATTGCTTCTCATAAGGAGATTGCAGGAAGGTGGTTCTGGGAGAGGTTGCATGTGTGGGGAAGAGACTTACCTCAGTAGCTTGTGACCTTCCCTTCTAGCTTTCCTATTGGCTTTCTGGAGAAGCCCTCAGGAAAAGTCACAAATGGTAGTCACATGATTGTGGGTCACTGCAACCAATCATAAGTGCAACCTGGCTGTCAAGTGCTCACATCATGATCATGTGCCCATGGGGGGGGGTTGCTGGGACAGCTAGAACTGAGGACCAGTCATAATCACCCTTCAATCAGTGCCATCATAATTTCAAATAGTTGCTGAATGATAAAATCAAGATTCAACTACCTGTATTTTAAAACTCTTTAATAAATTATTTAATTCTGTTCATTTAATGCAAATATTAAAACAAAGTCAGAACTCAAATGAAAAGCCATTCCTTCATCTACAAAATAAGCAATAAGCTGCTAGGTTAGCTTGCAACCAACTAAAGCACTCAAGCCAAAATAAACAGCACCACTTAAGGTGGCAAAGCATAGAAGTGGGTGTCAGAGAAGAAACAGAAAATTGGGCTCTGAGGTCACTTTGTAGGTGAGGGGGGAACAGAGGGCAGCATAATCACTTTTTGCTCTTCAGAAACTGATGCCTTCACTATAAAGTTACATAATTAAGAACTTTGTTATTTGCCAGGGCTTCATTCCACTTTTAGCAGAACTGTCCTTAATTTGCAATTTCTTCCCTGGAGGTCCCACAAACATTTAGGATTATCTGTAAGGGAAGATAAAGAAAGCTATCTTCACACAAGTTTATACCTTGTCATTATTTCCTGCCAAAGCCAAGTCTCTGGAAAATTCTTCCTCACATGGAGATCACCGTCTCGCAGTGCTGGGTTATATTCATGGGGTACAGATAGGTCATCCATGTCATAAAATTCCGCATAAACCATTACTATTACCAACAAGAAAAGAATAGGGTGAGGGTTTTGGATGCAAGAGAGCAGTTTAAGTTGGATCAGATAGTTTAATTTCTGTCACAAGAATGGTTTGTTCCATCCTCAGATGTATGATAAGATGCGACTGATGAAAGGGGCTTGATTTTTGTCAATTTCCCCCTTTTTCTGTTCCCACACCCACCCACGAACATGTCTCACATTGTTCTGAAAAGTACTCTAATATTTCAAAAAATACAAAGAGTTGCAGGACAAACTTTTAAAACTTAATTTAACCAAAATTCCTCCCACAGGAAAGGAAGACTCACAAAACTAACACAGAGCATGAAAGCCATGAGATCAAACTGTGCCAGCACAACTGAGGGGAAAAAAAACAAAACCTCTGTCAATTTTAAAGGGAGGTTGGAAAGAAACATAAGCATCCTCTCTGGTGTCTTCTTGCTAAAAGAAGTAGCATTCATAATGGACTCACATTAAATAGCAGTCTTAAACAAGTAAGAAATTGTATCTACGCTGAGCAGGGGAAGAGCTACGGGATTTATTTCAAACCATATTTCCCCTGTATTATACAAACGATGCCACACCTTCATTCACTCACCGAACAGAATACAGGTTTCAGATATAAAGTTTAATATCTACACTGCACTCTGTTATAAATTATATTTGTTAAATTATAAATTATATGTGTATATTATATTTGTCTAAGCATCACAAGCCACAAACAAACCATCTATAGCAAGAGTTTGCAGTCTGGGTCTGCACTCTTTTTATTTTCCACTGTCACATTTTGTGCAAACAGCTTTCACTATACTGTGTCTACTTGATTAGCTGGTCAGAATATGTACTAGAAAATATAAACTGATGACTACTAGTCTCTTAAGAAAATTAGCAGGATGAGAACCAATAAATAGATAAATGAAAAGCTATTTGACAAATCAACTGTAACCTGAGATTAAAAGTTTCTTTGTCTGTCTGTCTGCCTGCCTATCTACTTACGGTATTTATTTACAGCATTTGGAAAAAATGTGCATTTTGCTGTGTGATTCAAAGTTCAACATCTAGAACAATGACAGACTAGCATTAATTTTTTCCCAGGAAAAATCTACTATACAAACTCTTATTTTCTGAAACTTGCACCAAAGCCGAAGAACCTCTCATATTTTTATAACTTTTGCCAACTTTGTAAGATCACATAACCAGGCCGAAGTCTCCATTCTTAAAAGGGCCTATCATATTGTAGAATGCCTAGTTTTTTTAAAAAAATTGGTGATCTCATATATGTTGGAAAGTGCAATCTCATCTTCCTCCCATCCCAAACATGGGCTGATTCTTTTCTATATGTTTTTACATCTAAAAATCTATTTAAAAAATTTGCTCCAAAAGAGGACATTTGAGCCAAACAACTAACTCACTTATCCACTGTTAAGATTTGCTTTGCAACAGAACATAAGAAGCAGCAAACACAAAAAGGTAAACCATTACAAGAAAACCAGAAGAGTGAAGAAATTCAGAGACAGGGGGGCACTCTGAGGGAACTGATTTCACAGTCCTAAAATCAGATTTGTAGAGATCAGCAAAGTTTTTCTGCAGGTGAGCTGAACAAAGATCTTGAAGAAATAATAGAGGGAAACCTTGAGTAACATAAAAGGAGTAATACGACTGCACAATTATTTCTATGAGGAAGAGAAGCTGCTTTAGAAGAAACCTGCATGAATCCAATATTCATCGGATTCGTATAGCTACAAACAGGAAAGGTTAGAAAAAAATGGTTACAGAACTTCACCTGCTAAAAAACCCTCACTGATGGTTAGAATGGACAAGAGATTTGCACAGTAGATAAAGAATCCATTCTATTTCTTTTCCTCTTTCAACATAATATGTAAATAAGAATAAATGAACTTAATCTAAATTTGTGACTATATTTTTTATTTATTAGAATTGTTTTATCCCACCTTTATTACTTTATAAGGAAATGAAAGTGTGAAACATACAGAATACTCCTTCCTCTTCCTATATTTCCTACAACAAGAGCCCTGTGAGGTGGGTTGATAGAGAGTGTGACTAGTCCAAATTCAGACAGTGGGATTTAATTTCTGAGGCAGAATTAGTGTTTGACCACTAGGTCAAACTGGCTTAACTACTATACCAAATTCTATTTCGAATAAAGTTATCCTTAGCTGAATATTCAATCTGTCTTTGATTCTGTCATCTTCGCTACTATACGGACTAAAGAGTAATTGGTATTAGAAAAGATAATTTTTAATCTCCTTTGAGGTCAAAAAGAGTGTGACAGGGCATAATTTAACAAAATAAAGGAAAGGCCTATTTTTCTGAGGCAGATAAAGAAGTGGAGATTTGAAAGTCAAGTATGTAGCTACCAAAGAAATTCTGGATTCATTTCTTGATTTGTCTTTACTTACAATCATCATAGTCCTCATGTTTTGAAAGGTTGGCATCAGTCAATATCCAGAGATTATTATTCTGAATGCAGTACATAAAAGATTTTTCAGTTTAATTACATGCAACATATCAGTATATGCTGCCCACAGTCGCTTCAGACCATGAGATGGGCAACATATAAATTTAATAAATAAATAAATACATTTTAATTATTTTTCAAAATGTATTTTAGAGCACACAGAAAAAACTGTACACAGATACACAGAATTGGAGGTGACATGATAGCTGTCTTCCAGTACTTGAGGGGCAATCACAGGGAGGAGGGAGTTGGCTTATTCTCAAAAGTACCTGAGGGCAGGACAAGAAGCAATCGGTGAAAGGTCATTAAAGAGACATCCTACCTGGAGCTAAGGAGAAACTTCATGACAGTGGAAGCAATTAATCAATGGAATAGCTTGCCTCCCAGGTTTTCAAGAAAAGATTGGGTAGTCATTTGTCTCGGACAGAATAAGGTGTTCTGGCTTGGAGTGGGAGGGTAGAGTGGACTAAAAGACCTCAAAGGTCACTTTTCTATGTTTCTATGATACTACCTTATGGGGAAGCTGTTTAGATGTGCATGTGTGTGTGTGAAAGAGAGAAAGATAGAGACTTTTATATTCCTTCAGGAACCAAACACATCAGGGAACATGAACATTAGCAGCTATATAATATGCAACTGTACCTGAAAGATGCTGAAAGCACTTCCAGTTTCCCCATAAGATGGTTTTGTATCATATAAACTTAGTTCATGGTGTATCTATTTTTAAAAAGTAGAAATAAATCAAAGGTAAAACAACCAACTTTTTAAAAAATAATATTTATATCTTTCAAGGAAAATTTAACCAGTGATAACACAATATATTAGTATCTATGTTAGTGGGCCACACACGAGTTTCAACCCCAGGAACTGGATAAAAAAAATAGGGCATGGTGAATAATTACTGTATGATTTTAATATGTCAATGTGGAAGGCATATGAAAAAAATCTGCAGAACAAAATTAATTCATTATGACCTTTCTCTGAAGAGAGTTGTTTGATGGAAGCCTAATAATTGAGTTGCTGTACAAGGAAGTAATTTACAGTACCATTTAAAATTTTGAACCAGGACAGTGAAGAATGCCACCAAAGACTGAGCTATAATTGGCCATCAGTTTTACCATCAGCATACAACTTCTTGGGAATGATTAAAGACATTTTATTTCTTTTTCATTATTCATTAAGAGCCTGCTGATGATTTCTAAATGCATGTGAACTCATTACATTTGTTTTTAGTTTCCATTATTTCTTTTGCTATGAATATTCTACTTTAACAAAAATGAGAATTACATACCCTTATAAATTCCTTCTTAACTGCATGCTTATCAGAAAATGAAGTAAATAAATGCAAGCATGTTTGATATAGAATATAAGGTTACTCAGATTATCAGAGAACAAAGTTTATTGCAAATAAAATAGATTAACATTAATGAATATTATTAACTGTTTTATAGTTTCAATTTGTTTCAACATTTTAAGGAAACTAGTCACAATAAAACATAGTGCTTCTATCTAAACCAATACACTCTTGGAAAAGAAAAAAAGAAAAAGAAACTTACAGCATCCTCTGTGATATCATTTCTTTTTCCCAGTAAATTTATACTTTTGTCAATAACTAAAAGTCCAACTGAGGTTTGGGGTTCTGTCACTTTGATTTTGAGGGTGATATTCTCAGCAGGTCCAGCTTTATTTTTACTCCAATGCATGTTAATCTGGGAAAGATCAAATATTATACATTTGAAATAGATTTACCTATGATGCAATTGAACAGGTCCCAAAATTGTGAAAGAGCCAAACTAGATGCAGACATAGGATAATAAAACTGTATATACTATATATAGTTTCTGAGAAAGATATGTAGAACTCAGTGGTTCTACTGCTGAGTGGAAGATCATACATTTTTTATGATAAATAGAACTATAAATTAAGGAAATAGATTTGAGGCCTGTGTGGTAGAGAAAGCATTATATTATTTATATGTGTACTATTCTCCCTAAGACCCTTACAAACACACACACACACACTCACACACTAATATTTTCTCTCATGGGGGACAAATAGTAGCTCAGAATGATAATCTGGATTATGAAAGGGCTGTTGAGGAGTAGGGAGGGTTTAAAAATTGTCCATTTTGAACATAAAATAGGACACCTGAAGGAAGAGAACAAGTAACAAGAGAGCAGACAAGGAATGTTAAGGGACTGGAGGTCACATGTTGAAACTAGGAAAAGAAAAGGGGAAGAACAGATGGAGGACAAGAGAAAGAAATTTGTTCCAGCAGTCAACTGGCCACTTGATTCTATAGGGCAACAAGCATCTTGTGCTTCACTTTGGCTGTGCTTAAACAACAGCTTAGATTACAAGAATAAGCTCAAAGTAGCCTCAGGGTCTTGTATATCTCTTTTTCTCTCCTGATAGCACCAGTTCAGAAGTCTCAATTTCTATTTTAATTTATAGCAAGTAAAAATAAGTCACTTTTTTAAAATACAGATTCAAGTTGGTTTGTTAGCATTACCTGTATTTAAGATTAATTGCACCTTGTCTTGTTTCACAGAGCAAGCATTGTAATTAATCAGCAATTAATTGATTTTTTTTGTTTTACAATCATCTGTATGAAAGTTTTTTGGACATCCTGAAATGTTACATCATTTTGGGTTTTTTTCCCTTGCCCTTTATTATGCTGTACCATAAACCATAAACTGTTGATGGCCCAGAAACCCAGTAACAATTTCAAAAGAATTATTTAAAATGCAAAGTACCTTACTGTTGAAGAATTTATTTTTGAGGTAATTTTAAACATCCAAGGAAAAAGAAATCGTTAATAAAAGTAATAACAAATCACCTCCCATCAAAGGGAAACTGATCAGGAAGTCTCCAGTGGATTGAAAGGAATTAAAAATAAAGACAATTAGATGAATTAAAACAAAACTGGAGTGAATGGTTTAAATATATGTATAGGAATAAGAGTGGAACATCTACAAATGGAATTGAAACAAATGCAGTAAAAGTTGATGCCCTAGAAAAGGGAGATCATAAATGCTATGAGAATGTTGAAAAATAGAAAGCTTGCAGAAATAGTGCAGTAGGAGAAATGTTAAAATATGGGTGTGGCTTGCTTACTGAACGGTTGTGTAAGTGTGCCTGATGCCTGGAAGAATAGTATGAAAAAGGCAGCAACAGTGCATACAAAAACTGCATGGAGATCCATTTATGAAATGTGCCTAGACTGACAGAGTTCTGAATGAAAAGCAATAAAAGGTGACAGTAAGCAACATTTGAAAAATGCAGTATGGCTTTATGCTGGACAAGGGATGTATAGCCAAGATTTTTAACTTCCTACTGTTTATTTATGGATACGTATACAAGGAATATACATTGATGGTGTATTGATTGTAGTTGTAAATATCCAAGTATTCTCTTCACTGAGAGTCCAAAATGGACTTTTATTGGGGCAAAAAAATAGCTACTTAGATAATAACTTAAATTGTGGTTGAAGCCCTTAAGTGCACCTATATAAATAAGCTTTGCTACATATGGGGAAACTGAATTTGGCAAATTATTATTATTATTATTATTAAAATTAAATTTATATACCGCCCCATTCCAAGGACTTGGGGTGGTTCACAACTTAAAAACCCTTTTAAATCAGTTCTTATGAAGCTGGAATAAGGTTCAGTGTATTATGCACAGATTTGCAATAGGTAAAGCAATTATAGTGTAGCTTTCAATCATTTTCTTCAGTAAGTAAATGAATATGTACTGTATTAATAGTTTTGACTCATCTGCTTAATTGAATTTTATCTAGTTTTAGGAATTAAACAGAGAACGGATTAGATTTTAGGCCATCTTTATGCAGAAATATTGGAAATACAAACAGATTCACAAACTTGTAAGCACCGCTGTGTGGTTGCCAGTTCTGAGCTACAAAAAGTTGGACAACTATTGAAGAGCGACAAAGATACAGGAAATGCCATGTGTTTGCTGCCACCCAGTGGCTGATTGAATATCATGGTCCATGATCTCAGATCTCAGTCCATTCAAACTACCAGCTTTACAAAGATTCTTTATGGTTTGGTAAGGCTGTACTTGAAGAAGGACCTGAAGAATCCCCTGTGTCTTTCCAGCTATCCTTATCAATGTTTTAAGTTTACTGGTTAAAGTACGTCTTGAAGTTGCTATCACTTACAAACCGTTTTAGGCCTAGCCTTCTCCCATCTACCAATCTTCATATACTTTTTATGACTATCAGATACGTTTTTATTCCCTCAGGTGCTCCCTCAGAGGCTATTACTCTGTGATTTAGCATTAATTTTTACTTTTTCCTCCTTGTGGCTGTAATTATTGTTTTTGTAATAATTCTGTAACTCAAGAATGGGATTGAAATTGGAAAAATAGCACTAACAAGACAATAAATATTGCTATTATTTTACTATTTTGTCTGATTTTTAAAGATTCTTTATTTTATGTCTATATTTTCTACTTTTAATAAAATGTAATTTTAACATGGGTTATTTCACTTTCTTAGAAAGCACTGATTATAATAAGATGCAATTATGAAATGCAACATGGACAATTTATATATCTCCCTTTTCTTTCCTTTTTTCCATTTGGTTTTTCAAAATAAACATATATATTCCTATAATTCCAAAAGGAAATATAACTCAACTTATGGGAAACACTAGCAAGGAGAAGATGTCTAGTTGTTCAGGCACTTATCTATTATGTCAGGAGGGTGTGTGGTTTAAAAGTTTATGCTAGCTACAGATTTAGAAGAAAATACTTTTCTAACAAGAGAAATAGCTTTCAGTATTGCCTTAATCTAACAACCCTCCTTCTATGCTTTTCTACCTGTATGCATTCTTGTAAGATACCAAAGTCCATCTCTAGAGGACTGATATAACCCTATGGTCTATTAACACAGCTGGTTTGTAAAATTCCACCTCTCAATTTATTATGAAAGGAAGGCTGGTACACTTACCTGATTTTTAAAAGTCGGTTGAACAGGAATATGTAGAGCATCATTTATTATTTCTCCGTTATCATGCACATAGAATACAATTATGCAAGCCGTAGGAGCCCAAGAATTTTCTGGGATTAAACTTAATGTTGTGGTCTTCTTTTTCCCAGCATCCACAATCTGACCTCTGGACATCACCTATGAGTTAAAAAAAAAATACCACACCTAAAACATATGAAGCCCCTTATAAAAATAATGTGAATAGGGACCTAATGGTTTCTAATCCAAACATCATGTTTTAAAAAGAAAAATATACAAGGTTACTCTGTCTGGGAAAGGACAGGATCAGATATAATATTTAATTTGAAATTAAAGCTTTCATCGGTTGATCATATCAACTCAGGGACAAACTGAGTTTATGAAACTTTTTTTCAGACCATACAAAATTATAGTCTAAACATGTAGTTAAAGTGTCTGTTTCTTTAATCAGTGATACAAGTTTAGTTTAAGGAAGTATCTTTTATCAGAGATACAAGGGAATATTAAATATTTTATTTTTAAAATTTTTGTTTTAATGTGTACTTTTTATATATTAGAACTATATTTTTCACCTAATCATATCAACTTCTTATTGTAAAGAACTGTATGTTTAACAGTGGATCATTCTATTCCTAGCTCTAAGTACTATATTAATCTATTTACTAATTCTTTAAATATATTAAAGGTTATAAAATGTATCTACTAGTTGATTACTTTCAGATATTAACAATGCAAGCCTAAGCGGAATTACCGAGAAGCTTACTGAATTCAGGAGCATAAATATACAACCTACGTTTCAGGAACTAAAACTGATTTGAAACAATCATATTTTTTTCTAAAGAAAATAACTATACTTTCACAAAATGTACCATATGTTTCGGTCTATAGATGCATTTCTTCTCCTCCCCCCCCAAAAAAAAGTGG